>PVKU01003644.1:0-171487 GCA_004027475.1 Anoura caudifer | reverse complement strand
GGGGGAGGGGGGAGGCCAGGGGACCTAGACTGGAGTAAGGGCAACAAATGACGAGTCAGGACCCACCAATCCAAAAACACATCCTGGAGCACGCGGCCACAAACCTCATCCTTTTTCCAAAAGTAGGGAAGGTGTCCTAGAAGGAAACTGGGAGAAACGGGAAACGTTGAGATCACCAGAAATCACCATTCAACAGCGCTCCCTTCCCCACGAGGCCCCGTGTTAGGCTGCTTCACAGAGGAGAGGACTGAGGCCCGCGGAGCTAGAGCGCCGGCTGGGGGCCACCAGGCAGGCTGCACGCCCGGGTGCGACTGGCCCCAGAGGTCCCCTCATCGCGGAGATGGAGACAAACAAGACCTCCTCCCTGGCGCAGAGGTTGGGGGGCCAGCAGTCGATGATATTGCATGGAATTCCCTTCAGACAGTCGCTGGACACTTTCCCTGTGCCGGTGCCAGGCTAAGCCCCACCCCCTCTGCCCTCCCCACGCCACCTGGAGGTAGGGCAGGTGAGGCTGGACAGGGGAGGCCACCTGTCCACAGTTGTGTGCCTGGCACCAGGAGGCCCCATAGTCCTCATCGCCAGAGGGCAGACGGGGTCACACCAAGTCTGCAGTGAGATCACTAAACTGTAAGCAAGCTGCTGGCATCACCTTGAGGCACGGTCCAAGGGACTTCCTGTCCCCTCTGTGACTCTGCTCCAGTCAAGCTCACTTATCATAGGCAGTGTCCAGACAACGCGGCTACAGAGGGGGTTTTCCAAGTCAGTGAGCTCATGCTCCTGGGGGCAGGTGGAGTAGATCAACAGGTAAGTGAATACGGTCAGGGAATAATGGGAGAAAAATCCGAGTGGGGAGTGGGGAAGGAGAGCTGGGGATGCATGTGCGGGTGGCCATTTTATACAGGCAGGTCAGGGAATGTCCCTCTGTGAAGGTGTCACGTGAGCTGTAAGGAGTGGGGGACTTGGCCAAGCAGGTGTCTGGGGAAGAGCATTCAAGGCAAGGAGAAAGGCAGGTGCAAAGGTCCTGAGGTGGAAGTGTGCTTGGTTAAGTTCAAGGAAGGCAGTGAGGTGAGACCAGAGTGCTTCAGGGGACCGTGGCCCAGGGTGTGGTCCCCAAGGTGGGCAGTACAGATAGCCTTGTGGGCTGCTGTCCGCACTTCGGCTTTGCCCTCAGGCGAGTGGGAGCTGCTGGTGGGTTTTGTGTGGAACAGACAGGATCTGACCTGGGTTTAAATGTATTGTTCTTGCTGCTGCAGAGCTGAGAGTAAAGGGGGCAAGGAGGGCTCAGGCAGTAGAAGCGGGGGTATAATTATGACTTAATATTCTTAGTCTAGCGATCAAAGTCACACATTAACCCTTTGCTTCTAATCGACTGCACATCTTCCCTCTGGCCAAGTTCGCATTCCAGTCGAACCACCTGTTCCCAGAATGAGGGGCACCAGTGCTGACGGTGAACCACGGATGTCCGGCCAACGTCCAGCACAAGGAAACATCAGGAGGACATGAGCCCGGGTAGGAGCTGCGAGATTCCGCTTCAGCCTCCGCCCCTCAAGATAAACTGCACATCTGCACCCCCCCAGGAATGCAGCCCCTCCTGAGTTCCCCCCAACTCCCTGTGGGAATGGCTGCCTTGGCCAGGGACGGGGAGATGGTTTTGGAGGCACGAGCCTACCATCCTCTCAGGCAGCCGGCACCGGGACTCAGCCACCGTCCTTCTCCCCGGCACCTGCCCCACCAGTTTGGCTTTGGTGGCTGCAGGAGACAGCAGAGCCTGCAGGGTCACTGTTCTGGATTCAGCACCCCCCCCCCGCCCCCTGCGAAGGGCTGCGGAAGGTGATGAGGGCCGGGGCCCGTGGAGGAGGGAGGTCCTATCCCGAACGGAGGTTGAAGGTGAAGCCAACGGGGCTCGCTGACTGGATGTGCTGAGTGAGACAGGTGTTGAAGATGACCCGGGCCACAGGGAGCACGGATGTAGCTGCCACTTACTAAGGTGAGCAGGACTGAGAAGCGGCTTGTTGGGGGGCAGCAGACCTGTCGTCCGCCCCCATCCGTGTCCGTGCAGGTGGGCCAGGCCTGAGACAGCCGGCTCTGCTTGCAGGAGGGGCAGCTGGGGGCTCCAGCTCAGCACCCCCCAGAGCAGCCCTCGGTGCACCAGCCGCCCTGCCCCCTGCACCTCAGCGAGGCCGCTCTGTGGCCTGTGCGCCACTGGGTCCCAGATTCCTCAGGGGGAGGCACTCAGTTTCGCCCCGAGGCCCAAGCACTGGCAGCAAAGGGGCAGTCTGCCACAGAGACTGAGCAGGAGACGTGGGGAGAGCCAGAAAGGCTTCAAGGAGGCAGGCGGCACCTGTCCGGCCCAGGCTGCTGCGGGGCCCGGCGGGGTGGGGGCCCGATGCTGACCAGGCGTCAGCACCGTGGCCGTCACTGGGGCCTTGACCAAAGCAGGTTGGGCAGAGGTGGGGGGCAGAGCCCGATGCGGTGGTGGGTTCGAGAGAGAACAGAAGGGAGGAACGGAGCCCAAAGACAGGCAGGCTCCTCGGGGAGGTTTGCAGCGGGGGTGCAGAGACGGGGGCAGCCGTTGGAGGGAACGGGAATGGAAACAAAAGGGCTGGTTTTGACAGCATGTTATATAAAAATGGGAAGGATGCAGAAGAGAAGGAAAACTGATGACTCAGGAGAGGGGCCGGTGCGGGGCAGTGCTGCTGAGCTGCAGGGACAGCTGTCCTTGGCCAGGAGCCCCTGGTCCCAGTGGGAAGGGGAGGGCGAGTGGGCCCAGCGCAGGCAAGGGGGCGGCCGTTGCAGCAAAGCCCTGAAAGGAAGTTCTCTCAGCTGATCCACCTGCCCCGGGAAGTAGGAGGCAAGAAGAAAGGCTGAGAATGTGGGTGGAGGGGGTGGAGGGGGTGTGCCAGGGTTGAAGAGCCAGCAGGAAGGCTGGAGAGGAGCCGAGCAGATGCACAGGAGAAAGGGCAGGGTGGCAGCTGAGGCCCACTTAAAGTGAGGCCTTGAACTTACACCGCTCCACCTGCAGAAAGATGGACCGTGGACATCGCACACAACTGGCTGTATTTCCAGAATAATCTAGTTTCCATGGTCACTCACCAAAGCGGCTCATTCTTGGGAAAATGTTCTGTTTTGAGGCACCTGAGTGAGAAGAGAGTCTGTAGCAGCCTCCCCCTCCCAGGCCAATCCGAGAGCTCTGCCCAGGGTCCATGCCCCTTGAGGTGGAAGGTGAGTGACCCCAAGGACAAGGGTACCGGAGTGGGGAGCTCTCCTATACCAGGCAAGAAAGGGAACTAAAGCCTGACCCCTCCAGTTCCTGCAGGGGGCAGCAGGAAGGTGAAGGCATGGCCGGAAGCCAGGGTTAGAAATAAGCAGGTAAGAGAGGAGGGGTGGTGGATCACAGGCACTGGGAGGGGACAGACAGAAGCCCACCTGGCATGGCCCTGGTGGTGGGCTGGAAGTGGCAGGGCAGAAGCGAGGGCAAAAATCCCCCTCCTGGCTGGTCCCCAGAACATGCAGTTCCTGCAAACTGCAACAGGCAGAGTGGGGAAGTGGGGGTCCAAAGTTTCCTGTGGGCAGAGGAAGCCGTGGCCAGTCCCTGGAGCAGAGGTCATCTGGAGAGCCCAGAGGGATGAAGGGATGGGCCACCCAGTAGGGGTGAGGGTGAGGGTGAGGGGCTGTGGCTGTGCCAGAGGGAAGGGGTGGTGAGCACTCAGCTGGGCACCCAGTCCAGCAGTGGGTCTCCACCATCATGAGGAACTGCCCGGCAACTTATTAAACAGCAAGTTGGCAAGTAGGAGTGGGAGGAGGGATCCAGCACCCCCCAGCAGTCAAATTTGAAAACTTATTGCAAAAGAAATAAACACTGGGGCAGAGAGACTTTTCATTGTCAAGTTTACCATCACCCCGCACTCCCAGGACAGTGGAGGCTGATGAGAAAGTTTAGAGCAGTGACAGAGCAACAAAGAAGCTACAGATGTTTGTGGGTCTGAGTTCTCAGCTGTTACACGGCTCGGTGCAGTAGGACATTGTTTGCAATAAGGACACAGAGGTGGGGCACTCAAAGAGGGTGACCTGGAGAGAGGGCATCCTGGCAACTCCTGCGGAATAAGGAGGTCAGAGGGTCAGGGTGCGGGAGCACAGCAGCCACCTCTTCGCAGGGCAGAGGGGTCCTTGCCTATGAGCTGGCAAAGCCCTGAAGCACCAAGAAGCAGACGCCACTGCTGGAGCCTCGATACGTTCACTTCTTGCCAACCATGGTGTTGCCAAGCACGGGCTGGGGACCCAGGCTCTGAATGCCAAAGCATCCGATTTGTGCTAGAAGGAGTTTCCGGAACTTTCACTGAGTGTGATTTTATATTTGACCACCAACCAATCTTTAATCCAAAGTCTTTCTGCCTAGGCCCTGTTCAGTTCCCCACATTAGAACAAAGAGCCTGGCCATAATTAAGTTCAGCCTCCTCCCACTCCTCGAGCCACCCCCCCCCACACACACACACATTTGCAGGTTACACGAAGATTCTGTAGGATGAGATTTGGAGGAGAATTCAGGCCTGAAAAGGAGAGAAATGTGGACACGTGCTACTCCATGGATGACCCTGGAAAGCATGCTAAGCGCAAGAAGCCAGACACAAAAGGCCACATATTGTGTGATTCCATTTATGTGAAATGCCCAGAACAGACAAATGCACAGACAGAAAGTGGATGAGCGGCTGCTGAGGGGTGGGGGTTGGGGTGAGGCTCGTGACAGTTCGTGGGTACGGGGTTTCTTTCAGAGGTGATGAAATACTGGCGGCGATGGTCCAGTTTGGAACGGTGAGTTCTATGTTTAAAATGCAATTACAGGAGGATAAAAAAGAGATGTGGGGAGAGGGGCAAAGAGAGGCTTGACTGAAGTCCTGCCTCCTCAAGACACAAGGGTGGACCAGGCCTGCCACGCTTGAAGCACTTGGGTTTCAGGGAAGGCCGAGTCGTGATGAGACCCATCAGAACTAGTGATCTGGAAACCGGAAAGGGTGACGGTGCACCTAACAGAACTTGCTGGAGGTTTCCGCCAGCCACCTTGAATCACCTGTTCAGTGAGTGTCTACTGTGCATGTACCTGGCACTGCTGTGCCAGGTGTGGGGGACACGGCAGTGAACAAGACAGACGCAGGCCTCTAGGAGAGACAGACACTTAACAAGAGGTTGTACAAATAATGAATTACCCAACTGGTGTTAGGGTCACTTAGAGTTTATAAAACGAACATGATGTATCAAGCGTGGGAGCAGGTGGGAGCTCCCTGAGGAGTCAGTATTTAAGGCAAGCCTGGAAGGCTGGGCAAGCACCATCGAGAGGGAGAGACAGAGCCTCTGCGAAAGGAAAAACAGGCTGGGGAGACCCCAGGGTGGGAGAGGACGCCCCGGAGGACAGGGAGCCAGCATGGAGAAACGGTTGCCTCCCTATGTCACCAACCACAGAGATCTTTCCAGAACCCACCACACAGGAATTCAGGCTTCTAACACCAGGGCATCTCTGGCTTGTGCTGGAGGTGGGTGCCTTCCAGAATGTTCAGGTCCTCAGGTCTTAAAAAGTGTATCTAATACCATTGTTTATTCATTCATTCAACAAATATTTATTGAGCATCTGCAATGTGCCAGGCGTTGGGGATACACAAGCAACACAGCAACCCTGCCCTTCCGGGGCTCACATTCTGAAGGGGAAGACAGACAACAGGTGAACAGACAGTCAACAGGTGACCAGAAGGTAACTTCATGAGGGGTGGCCCCATCGGGAGTTTGGGGCTAAGTGGGCTTTACACATGGTGGATGGGAAACTAGCAAGAAGGGAATCAGTGGTGGGGCGGGGGGGGGCTGTGGAGGGGGGGACAGCACGGACTGGGGCAGCAGTGAGTAAGCAAGGGGAAAGAGAACTGTAGGGGCAGGTTCTGACTGTTAGGGGCCTTGGTGGCCACAGGGTGGACTTCATTTAGAATTAGATTTAGTTCTGCAGTCATGGGGAACGTTTGGAGCAAACGTGATGACACGTTTAAGCTTCAGAAAGGTAAGTTTCTGGTAGAGGAGGTAAGTTGGGGGGATGGGGGCCAAGGATGGGATGGAAGTGTGAAGGAGAAGACAAACAAGATACACAGGACAGAAATGCAAAGGGGAAGGTGACCAAAGTACAGTGCTCCAGTCAGGTCGAGTGACCCCGTCCAAGTCCCCAAAGTTAGAGCGCTCACTTTAGAGCCAGACTAACCTGGGTTTAAATCTAGGCTTACCGATGGTGTGACCTTGGGCAGGTGACTTTGCCTCTGCGCGCCTCAGTCTCCTCCTCTGAACGATGGGGTAACAATAGCGCCTACCTAACAGGGTTGTCGCTGCCATCACGTTTGTGGGGCCCAGCTGAGCGCGGTGGGCACTGAGCAGCTGCGGCGACTGAGTAATTTGTTACTAAGAATAGTTAGCGCCCCTCTCCCCGCCGCGGTCTCCAAGCCGCCGCGCGCAAAGCCGAGGCTGGACCCCTGACCTTGACTCTCGGTTTGGACGCGCCCCCCAGACCCCCCATTAGAGCGCCCCATCCAGGCCCCCGCCTCCACCCCCACCCCCGCTCACCTGGGCCGCGGCGGCCCGGGGATGTGCTCGTAGCGGCTGCGAGCGCGGTGCACGAAGGTGCAGCAGAGGCCGAAGGCGACCAGGACGGCGCTGCCGAGCAGCAGCAGCCCGGGACTCATGGCTCCTGGGCAGGCCAGGCCAGGGTCAGGGCGGGGCACCGAGGGGGTGGGAGGCCGCGAGCCGACTCAGCTGTCAGCGCCGCGCGCCGCCTCTGCCCCAGGCCCCGCGCGACCCAGCACCGCCCCCGCCGCTCGGCTCCACCCCCGCTCGCTTCGACCCCTCCCAGAGCGCTCTGTCCCCGCCAACCACGTCTCCGCCTCCGGCTCCACTCTCGGGGCCCGCCCCCAACCTTAAAATGATCCGCCACGCCCCCCTGAAGCTCCGCCCCAAATAAATAAGTCCCCAGGCTAGGCACCGCCTAGAGCATGCGGTATCCACCATTCACAACTCCGCTTCTGGCTCAGATCTCCGAGGCCACGCCCCCTCTCCACCTCCCCAGGCTCCGCCCTCAGACCGCAAACTCTAATCCAAGAGAAGCTCCGCCCAGAACGCGTTGTCCCTGGCAACCCTGGTTCCTCCGCGCTTGCTACTCAGGCCGCGGCACTAACTCCTGCTGGCTGGTTCCGCCTTCTTTGGCGTCTCCAAATAGCGTTTCTCCGCGCGCGGTCCTAGGTCCCTTCCTTTTTCCAAAAAAACCTCCCGGAAACCCATCCCAGCCTCCAAATTTCTGTATTACGCCGACTGTTCCCAGCCCTCTTCTTGGAGTCCCCAACCCCCAAAGCTGGTTTCCCTTGCTTGGCCTGTCCACACCTACCTAGCGTCCTCAGTAGCCCCTAGCACCCCCAGAGGGGCTCAGGGGCAAGTGACCAGAACCCCAAGAGGCCTGTGTCTGCGAATAAAGAGCGCTCGGCTGGGCCTGAGGCTGCTCTCGTGGAGTCGGGCGCTTCTGGATCCTCCTAGATCCAAGGAAGCCGGGTCGGAGGCATTGACGCAAGTCCAAAGAACCTGGAGCTGGAGTGGTTGAAAATCTGCGTACGGAAAGTCGCCGTCAAGGGAGATGACCAGTGTGGCCAAAGGGTGTTTTTGAACCATAATGCCCAAGACTTCCCTCCCTTTATAACCTGCTTCTTCGTACCGACCAGTCTGGAAGTGGGTACAGAAGAGGCCAGGTCCAGGCCTTTTAGTTCCCAATTCTACCTTCAGGGGCCCCCAGAGTGCAAGCAGAGAATGGGAAGGGCCAGGTGTGCCCACTCCTAGTCCAGATAAAGATCCTCTGGACTGGTGAGGGGCGCCCAAAGACAGATGCTGCTGTCGGATTTCTGAGAAGAGGACATGTCCCTGCAGGTTTGGGGATGAGAAAACAGAGGCCTATGTACCCCCTTCCCAGGTACCGTCAAGGACAGTCCCCGGCAGGAACATGACTGTCAGGGGTATATGGGCTGCGGGGTGACAGGGTGCGCCAAGCACAGAGGAGACGGGATTTCTGCCACGGGGACGGCAGCCAGGACGTCCGTCTTGGCGCGGGGACCTGGAATGGCCTCTCTTAGTCGGGATAGGAGACGGTGACTTGACACTGCGACCCCTTGTGGCGGTGAGAAGCAGCTGCAGGAACGCGCAGGAGACCTCTGGTTGCCCGAGCTGTGGAGTGAGGGAGGCGGGGAGGTCACAGCCCCTCCTGAGCTGGGAAAGCTCCAAGGGTTGGAAGCGATTTGAAGGGAGAACCTCGAACAATTGTTCTTTGAGGGCAAGGAGGGCAGGGCCAGGTCCTGAACTGTTCTGGCCGTAGTCTGGGCCTCATGAGAGCCGGCATGGAGCAGCTTCAGGATACAATTGTGAACTGGGAGCCTGTGCAGCTAGAGCTAATGAGAGGAGTGGGGGATCCTTAATATTCTTTGGTGCACAGGTCAACACCAGTGACCTCTGGCTCAATGTGACCATGGCTCAATCTGTTATTTCTGTCAACAGAACACTCCTGCACCCTCCCTCTGGCCTCTTCACTGATCCTCCCAGCTCTCCTGTGATCAAGTGGGGAATAATGAGCCAGCTCACGGAGGCTCCTGTCCCAGGCCTTTTCCTGGGCTGGCAACACTGCGAGCTACCAGCAGAGAGCGCTGCTGGGAAGCACGTGGCCAACCACCGGGCTCTTCCCCAGGACAAAACTATGCACTGCGGTAGCCACTGACCTCATGTGACTACCAAGCACTTGAAGTGTGGCTAGTGCAAACTGCGATGTGCTGTGTGTGTAAGATACACACCAGATCACATCGATTTAGTGCCAAAAGTGTAAATCACATTCATATTTTTATATTGGTTACCTGTTAAAATGATAATTTCTGGATGAGTTCAACATTATTAAAATCGACGTCACCTATTTATTTTCACTTTGATAACGGGGCGACCAGAAGGTTTGAAATTGCCGGTGTGGCTCCTCTTGCATCTCTGCTGGGCAGCACTAACAGAGAGTAGTTCTCAAAGCGTGGCCCCTGGGCCAGCACGTCAGCATCGTCTCGCGTCCCAGTGCAACTTCTCAGCCCCACCGAGACCTAACGGAGTCAAAAACTCTGATAGGACCCGGCAGCTAGCGTTTTAACCAGCCCTGCAGGTGATTCTGCTTAAATCTGAGAATCACCAGTTCAGATGATGTCATACAGGAAGTGGTTTCCCAGCAGGAATTGTGGGGGGGGATGCAGGCTAAAGAGGTGGCCCTGAGGTGGCTGTCCTCACATGAGTGGCCTGGCAGGGGACAGGTAGTCCAGGGAAGAAGAAGGATCAGACTCTGGGGAAGGGGACTTGGTTCAAAGCTGCCTCACCCTCTGAATGTGGGACCCAAGACCAGTTACAGAGCCACCTTGGGGGGTCCACCCTCTCACCTGAAAAAGAGGGATGGTGATGTCATGCCTTTGGGGGCCATGGTAAGGATTAAATGAGGGAATAATAGGTAAAACGTTTAGAGCCATGCCTAGCCAAGTAGTAAATGCTTAACAAACGCCGGCTATCCACCCTTATGAGCACTACTTAGGAGCAGCGAGTCTGCTGTCAACTTCCTCCTCAGGAGTCAGGCTGCATGCCCAGCCTTGTGTGGAGCCTGGGGGGCGGGGCGCACCTTACCCAGAGGACTGGGAGGCTGAGGCCAGCACTGTCCGGAGGAGTGGAGAAGGCCCCCGATCACCCTGCCAGCAGCAGTGATGCTCAAGGCCCCAGCTGAGGGCTGGACCGCTCCTTTCCACCAGCTGGGAAAGGTGTCAAGGCCCCTAGAGGGTGGCCCCAGGCTGCTGGAGCTGAGATGCCCCCATCATTCTTCTGCCCCACCTCCCAGGCCCCACCTTGTGGCATCACGGCCTCCAGGCCTTGAAATGAAGAGGGGAGCTCAGCGGCGTGGGGAAGGGTATGGAGGAGTCAGGAAGGGGAGGCAGAGGCTGCTGTTGCAGCCTGTCCACCAACGCCAGGCCAGGCCAGAGGGACCCACAGCTCTGGTCCCCTGGGTGGGTAAGCCGTGCTGCTGCCCTGCTCTGAGAGCCTTGAGGGCCACCCACCTCCCCTGGGCTCTAGCCTCTGCTCGACCCTTTGTGGCCACAGCCTCCCAGGAGTGTCCCCATCTGTAGTGAGGAGTTTGGGCTGGATGGACAGCAGGGTCCTCCCAGCTTCCCAATGCTGCTCAGAACTTCCCTGTGTCCTGGGGAGGTGCCTGGGCAACCACCCTTGGGCTGTGGGAGGACACGCAGCCACCCCCTGGGCAGGAGGCACCCACAGGGGTCTCCATCAGCTGCTCCCTGGCCAGACCGGCAGCCCCCAGCGGGCACCCTACTAGGCCAAGCCGCACACTTCTCGGGCACAGCAGTGCTTTCTCGGAGTACGGTGGTAAGGGGCCGGCAGGCCCTGGGGCCAGGCTGCTGGTGGTCAAGTTTGGTTTCTCTCCTCCCCAACTGGGTGCCCTCAATTAAGATGTTTAACTTCTGTCTACTTGGTTTCCCATCTGCAAGAAGGGAGGAGGAGGCTGTTCTGAGGCCTAAATAAGTTCACGCACACTGTGTGGCCTTACAGCCGTGACCAGCACTGAGGCCACGTGCCGTGGCAGGGCTGATCGAGGTTTCCACGGGTGGCTCAACAGGGTCAGACAAGCTGCAAGGGCGCGGGCCCAGAAAGAAGGCAGAGAGGGTGACCGACAGCTCCTTCCTGCAGCCCAGTCGGTCACCCTCCTCTGCTCCAGTGAGCGGAGCTGTATGGAGTGGCCACCGCATGGTCCTTGGTGCCTGCCCTGAGGACAGTCATGCAGGCCTGGCTGCCCACCCGGAGCCTTCGCAGACCCCAACATGAGCCCTCTCCTGTCATCACTGCCCAGTGACCACCTGCCTACTGTCCCTGCCCCCACCCCACCCTCATCAAAGGCTGAGCCCAGCTGTACTTGACGATCCCCCCCAGGCCCTCAGTGGGCAAAGAAACTTCTGCCTGTGAGCAGGAGGAGTTTGCGGGCCCTGCCCCTGCCCCCAAACCTCTGGCTCCCCGGCAGGTGTCAGAGAAGAAGCAGGAAGGGCTTGTAAACAGAAGCGTTGTTGGCACAGCCCTGGGTGACAAAGCATCAGTAGTCTCACGAGCCCACAGCCCGGTGGGCCCTGGGGTGGTGCTGGAGGAACGGGAGGGTTCCCTGGGATTTTACTGAGCAGGGCTGGGCCTGCGGGTGGCACAGGCAGCCTGAGAGGCCCCAACACAGCCTTGGCAGTGGAGGAGCCTGAAGTCCCCCCGCTCACCAGGCGACCCTGGTACTGGGAGTGGCCGAGTGACTTCTGTCCTGAGGAGCAGGGTAGAGTCAGGCCTTAGGGTTGGGTGTCCCCGTATCTTCCCCCCATCCAGAGCACCATCTTGGGTCCAATGTCCAAGATGATCAGGAGGCTTCCCGCCGGGGTCACACAGGGCTGTTTTCCCTGCCCCCAGCCAGCTCTTCCCAGGCCCTTGCTTCCACCCAGGCAGCCTGACCCTCACTGGGGCAGCCGTGGCCCAAGGGTCACCCTGGACCCATTGGTCTGATGGCTTCTTTGTCCCACTGGATGCCTTGCTGTTCTCTTCAGCGCCTCTGACTGCTGGGCCACCCGTCTCTGTTCTTGGGCCTCATTCCTCGGGCCATGCATTCCTCAGCTGGTCTGGGGCCTTCCACTCTAGCCGTGGGCAGGGCAGGCCTGGTCCCCCTCCCTCAGCCCACCAGCTGTGCCTCTGTTAACACAGCAGGGGCCAGGTCATCCTTGAAGGGCGGCTGCCCGAAGTGCTCAGGGTCCCGAAGCCAGGACTGTGTCCCTGCTGCCGCTCAGAGGTAAGAAAGGACTGCCTTCTGCCCAGGACCGCACACCACAGGAGCCCAGGCCACGACACCCGTTTGGCTTCCCACCTGGGGGACATGTGAGCAGGGACACACAGAGAGCAGCGTCCACAGTTCTGATGTCTCGCCTTCTACTCCACACTCACGGCCTCCTCCGCCCTGGGACGCATGTGCACGCACAAGGGCGCACGGGGGTGGGGCACCGCCAGGCTCTACAGACTGACTAGCTCGCTGGCAGGTCAGGGTCCTCCTGGCTGCATATAACGCCAGCGTCCTCCTGGTGGTCGCAGTTGTGCCTGCCCAGGCCGGCGTGCCCGCACTCCAGCAGGGTCTTCTCGTCTCCCGCGCAGCGCACGTCGTCCAACAGAATGGGGAGCGAACGGCCTTCGCCGAACTCAGCGCGCTTGGTGGCCCGCACCGCATGCGCAAAGCCCAGCTGGCGGCACACCACGGCGGCGGCCTTGATGTCCCAGCGGTCGTCGCACACAGTGCCCCAACGTCCACCCGCGAACACCTCCACGCGGCCGCGGCCTGGGCTCAGGCCCGCGGCACGCACCAGGCGCACCGCACCATTCTGGGGCAAGGGGTTCTCCTTGCCCGGCCGGCCCCGCTGCCGCCCACTGGCCCTCCGGCCCCCAGGTCGCTGTGTGGGCCGTGCTGGGCGCCGAGTGGGCTGTGCTGGGCGAGGAGTGGGCACTGGTGCAGGGGCTGTGGGGCGGCGGCGGCGGGGCGCCCTGGTGGTGGCACGCACTGTGGGCTGCGGTGTGGTCTCTGCTCTCCGGATGAACTCTGCGCAGAGGAAGAGCCTGCAGTCAGAGCAACCCTGGCCACCTCTGCGCTCACCCCAGAATGCAGACCCCAGGGCAAGATGTCCTTATTCCACACCCTTCACTCAGACACCGAGGCTGGTGTGCCTCTTGGGTCCCCTTGGCACCTGCAGCTGGGTGCAAAGAACTTCTTCAGTCATTCTGCAAACACTCATTGGCAGCTGCTTTGTCTGGGTCCTCCACACTCCCACCCCCAGCCCTGACCTCCTGGGAGTCCTAGTCTTGGGAAGGTGGGAGCCAGGGACAGAGCTCCCACACTATAAACTCAGGAGCTCAGTGGAAGGGAAGGCGTGTCTGGCAGGGCTTCTCAGAGCAAGTGACCCTTCCTGGTTCCAATGTTTGGTTTAAGGGACGCTGAAGCCTCCTGACGGAGAGGACTGCTGAGGGGCCCCAGCCGATGGGCGGGACAAGAGCCAGGCTACCCGGGGCCTCTCCGGCCCCCAGGCCGCCAGCTTCTCCCGCTTTGCCTCTTGCTGCTCCCTCCTCCTTTCAGGCCCCACCCTCAGTCCCTGCTCCAAGAGCACCACCATCCCACACTGCTCCGGGCCCCGGAGGCACCCAGCACACTCTCCTGCCACTGGGCCTGGGACACTAAGGGACTTCTCTGTTGTCCCAGGCAGGACAGGGCCTGGTCTGACTTCTCCTTGTGGCTCCAGCATCCTGCACAGAGCGGGTCACTTGCAAAAGTACCAGACACTCCTGGATGCTTGGGTGGGAAACTGGTCAAGGCTGGAAGCCAACTGAGGCTAGACTTAACTTCCCCCAAACCCCGGCTCTTCCTGTCCCCCAACTTCTTCTACCCAGGGTACCCCTTCCTCAGGGCGAGGCACCCTCACTTACCCAGGTGCCCAGCTTATCCCTCTTCCTGCAACCCCCACACCCTGTCTGCCAACAGAGTACACTTGACCTTCTGGGTACACTTGACCTGCTGAAGTATTTCCTTTGGCCCACGAGGTGGTTTTTAAAAGCCAGCACTTTCAAATGGCAAGATTTGTATGTAACAACTGCAGAAGGCAGACACCACATCCATCTTGCTCAGTTTTATCGCCCCAGAATGAAGCACACTGGGTGCTAACTGAATGAATTAAATAATCAATGGGTGGATTTCTGGCTTCTCGTAAGCCCTGAAAACCTGGCAACGCCAGGCCTCTGCCCCCACCTAGCCTTGGCCCCTTGAACAGCCCCCTCCCCAGGACAAACCCTTGGCAGTTGGCCCCCAATCCAGGGGTGATCATTGGTGGCCTTGCCTGGCCCCCAGGTCATAAGATTGGCACCCCACCCTCCCCACCACCCTTGGCAAAGCAAAACCATGTACGTCAGGCCCGGCCCCAACACCCCTCCCCCAGGGGCCCTGGCATCCAGAATAACTTCCCAGTATTCCCTGCTCGCACACCGATACACCCTCCTTCCCGTCCCTCTCACGAAATCTGAGTGTCACTTCCCTGGCCACAGCTATTTCTCCTTTGGCCATGCCCCCTTTGAGACCTGCAACCCCTGGGGGCCACCCACCACAGCCTGGGACTGGCACGCACCACCCACTGTCACCATGTGTCTAACGTGTGCCCGGCACAGGACTCGGCTCAGGGCTGAGGACAGGCGTCCAGGTCCTGCCAGCAGGGCCTGCACTGGCCGTGGGCTGTGGGAGCTTCTCTCCCCCACTGTGTCCCCACCAGGGGCACTTACTTTCTTTGGGCACAAAGTGGATGAGGCGGCTCCTCACCTTCACCTGGGCAGGCTGGGTCTGACACTTGCCTGGGGGTGCCCGTCTGCCAACACACAGGAGGTTGGTCATGAGTGCCCCCCCCGGGGGCCCGCCCTGAGCGCGTCCCTCTGACCTCACCGCCCCCCCCCCCCCCGAGGCCAGGCAGAATGGGATGGGCTGGTGAGCGTTCAGGCCTGGGCAGGTGTGTGCACACTAACAACAGTGGCCATTTGTGAAGCACCTACAGTGTGGCCGGCAGCGTGCCCGCACGCCCCATGCCCCTGGAGCCCGTCAGAGCCCCCCCCCCCAGCACAGGAACCCCTCTGCATGGCCTCTGCAGGAGGGTGGGGGGCTCACCCGAGACGTTTCTCAGAGCACGGCCTGTCCTTGGAATACAACCCAAGGCACGCCCCCCTCCCACAGCCTGCCCTTCGGCCCCACAGCCCCAGAGGAGGGTGTTTCCCGGCCCCTCTGGTTCCCGGACTTCTGGTGATGCGGAAACCGGGGTCCCGCTTCCTGGAGGAAGCAGGGAAAGAGTCCATCAGTTTACAGGAAAAAGGGGGCGTGTGTCTTGGGGTTGGCAGCAGAGCTGGGGGACCTTCGGCCTTGGAGGAGAGGGTTTGAGAGCGGGCAGAGAAAAGAGCCCGAGGGGGTTGCCAGGGCTGTGAACTGGGCTCTGCTGGCATCTCCAAGGGGCACCGGTAGGGAATGGAATTCCATTTTAATTAGTTTTCGGCTGTCCATCTGTGTCTGAACGGGACCCACCAGATCCTGGGGCTGAGCACGTGGGCGCGAGACCTCAGTAGTTCCAGCAGCACAAGGGGAAAACCCAAGGGGCGGAGCAGCCAGGTGACGTGAGGTGGCTCCGGGTGGGCCTGGCAAATGGGGGGAACCCAGGAGGCACCTGGGCCTTTGCCCCCAAGAGGCTGAAGACACTCAAGCAGCCACACGCACTAGTCAAATCTGGGGACAGGGTGGGCTTTCCGGTGGCCCTGCATCCCCCGAATATCCACACTCTCCACACAGACCCAGTGGGGCTTTGTTCCTTAAGGAAATTATGTAAAAGATTTGGGTTATGCAAAAAGTCGGAGAGGGACCAAAAAGTGCCACAGCTGTCATGTTACGTGTGGGCAGGAATGGACGACCCCACCCCCACCCCTCCACTTCCTGTGGCTTCGTTCTCCCAGTGTTCTGTAATGCGGACTCTGTGTGCTATATGGCAGGGCAAAGAGACACGTTTACCCCAAAAGAGGAAAATGAAAGGGATGAGGAAGGCCAAGGAGGGAGGGGGGGGGAGGGCGGGTGGGAGTGAGTCTGGCCGGGTTCTGGCTCCTCCGACCCAAGAGACTGTGGGCAGAACCGCCCGCTGCCGCCCCGGTGTGATAAGCCGGTACCCAGCTGCACGAACACGGGTCCAGGGCGGCAGCTGGCATGAATTAGGTGCTCCCGAAATGTGACATTTCCTTAGAGAAGCACCCTTTTTAAAAAAATTTGGAAATGTCCAAGGAATGGGTAAGCTAATTAAGGCCCAGTGACTCAACAGCAAATGACGCAGCCATTCAAAACGATCCTTTGGAGGGTGATGTAGCAACGTGGAAATGTTTATACCAAATAGGGAAAGCGAGAGACGAAGAAAAATGCAAAGTTTGCATGTGCCCTTCCGCATGAGGTAAGCCCTGGAGCTACCCAGGGAAGGACGGGGGAGACCTCGGGGAAGCAGAAGGGGCCTGGGAAGTGCTTCTGTCTCTCCACGGTTTATGTCAGGGACGAACAGGTCTGTCCTCTCAGAAACAGGGATGCCTGAGAAGCTGCCCCAGACCAGGGGAGGCGAAGGGAGCGTGATGACCGGACGTGATGTGGGATCCCAGGGGGGGTTCGGGGGCAGGAAAAAGGACACGAGGGAAACACCGAAATGCCTCAGTTTTAAACAGAAGTATGGAGTTTGAGGAATAGTAACGGACCGATATCACCGATTAAGTGGGACAAAGGTACTGTGATAACGTACGATGTTTAAACAGGAGAGGACGGTGGGTGTGGGACACAGGGGGAAACCTCTGCATTATCTTTGCAACTTGTAAAGCTAAAACTACTCTAAAATTTAAAAAAGTTCTTCTGTTTCAATGTGACGACAGGGGCTGAGCTTCTCGGCCCCATCAGTGTCCCCGACTCCCTGTTACCACGGAGAGAGGTGGCCTGGGGCTGGTTTCGAATCCTGGATCTGCCCCTCACCGGCAGAATGGGCTTGTCTAGTCAGTTCCCCTCTGCGGGCCTCAGTCTCCCCATCTAAACAATGGGGATGGAGTGCTGCCCAGCTTAGGGGGCGGTAGGGAGGGAAAAGGCAGTGAGGGCTCCTGGCGGACCGTAGCAGCCCAGTCACTGCCCCAGGGGGACTCACCTGGAGGGATCGATTACTTTGTAGATGACCCCGCGTGCCGCTGTGGCACTCGGCACGGCCGTGGACATGAAGTACAGCTCCCCTTGGGCAAGAAACAAGGGAAGGGGTGAGAATGCCACCTGGACCCCGTCCCAGCCAGCCCCACGTCCCTCCTCGGGCTCTGAGATGAACTCCCCCCAACCCCCCAGGTCAGGAGGCCTGCCGTGAGGGCGGGGCTCTGGGGGAAGCCTGCCCATGCCCAGAACCCGACACTGAGCCTGAGAAGGGCACCCAGACGTGCCCCAGACTCTGCAGCCCAGTGTCCTGGACTGCGGCCACCCTTCTCAGACCACCCAGGACTGACCTCTGCTCCGGCCTCCCTCCCAGTGCGCCAGCCCCTGGCGACCTGCCTGGGTTTCACACCCAGCGCTGCTACCTCTGGGCACAGCGAGGGTCCACGGCCCAGCTCCCCGATCTCTGCCTCCTGGGCGATGCAGGCACAGGCCTCTCTGAGCCTCCGCTTGCTCCTCCCACAGTGAGATGCTTCAGAGGACCGTTATTTGGATTAAAAGAGCTCAGTCAGCATTAGCTACTCCTGCTGTTGACACCGCCATGCAGGATCCCGGTCCTGCCAGGTCCCTGAGGCCTGAGTCTGTCTCCACTGACCAGCAGGCAGAAGACTAGCTCGGGAGTCCCCTGTGTGAATGCCGATCCCTGCTCCTGGACCTCCCCACTCCAAGCCTCAGTTTCCCCACCTCTCAGGAGTGGAGTCCTGAGCACCCAGCACTGTGTGCACACCTAGGGAACATCAGTTCTCCGTGCTTTCCTCACCCCAATCTGCCCGCAGCCCCTGTTACCAGAGGCACCTGTGTTCAGAAAATAGGTTCCATTATTCCCATCTTACAGATGAGAAAACAGAGGCTCAGAGAAGCCAAGTGACTTGTCCAGAGTCACACAATGGCAGAGTGGTTAAGCCAGGCCCAGATCTCAGGAACATCTCTGTCCCCAAGCCCATGCTCATGTAGGACACATGGTGGCCGGGAGGCCCAGACACAGGCCACATGTGACCCAGTATGTCAGGTCAGCCATGCCGGTACCTTCTTCTGTCCTTGTAGGACAGTGGAGAGCTCTCTCAAGAATGGGGTGGGAGTGATTTCCCCAAGGAGAAGTCGAGACAGAAAGTGATGGGGCCGCTTGGAGGAAGGCACATCCCCGGCAACTGGCGCAGTCCAGGAGGGCTGCATGGGGGTGAGGTCTGAGACTCAAGGCCCAAGAAACCCAGGGAATTCCATGAAGGGGAGGATACTTGAGAGGCGACTTGTGTAACTGGGGTAGATCCAGCCATGGCAGGGAGCTGGGGGCTGGGGGGGGGCAGGAGCACCAGTGCTACTTGGGGTAGGGGTGGGGGTGGGGGTGGGGGGCAATAAGGACACGTGGTGCTGATGCCCCTGCGGGAGGGAGTGGGGCGCCCTGGACAACTGGTTCCTGCTGGACAGCCCACAGGCACAGCCACGAATTTGCTGTGTAGCCTTGGGCCCGTCGCTTCCCTCTCTGGGCCTCTTTCTAGAGAGGCCCTTGGGAACTACCGTCTCCTCCCCAGCTGTGGGGCCCTGCCACCTACACTCCAGCCCCCAGGAGCGACTCCACTCCCCCAGCCCAGAATGCCTTTCTTCACTGTCTTCCTGTGGCTGCTGAGCAAGCTCAAGTTTAAGGCCCTGCCCCTAGGCCTCCTGAGGCCAGGCTGGGAGCTGTGCACCTGCCCCATGACCGGGCAGGAATAGTCAGCCTCAGCTTCCCCATCTGTAAAGTGACAGGGCGGGACCAGCCACCAGCCATACCCCACAGCCCCCTCCAGCCCTGAGCTGCCAGGAGCCACAGCCCCCACCCCAGGCGCAGGCAGGGAGGGAGGGGGCACTGATGGACTCTGCCTGGAGCTGCTCTCTGGTGTGGACAGCCCCTGGGGAGGGACACCAGACCAGCAGAGGTCCTTGTTTTGCAATTTGCAAGTATCAGAGGAACAACTAGCGACACGGACGGAGGCTGGAGCATGAAGTTGGGAGGGGTCTGCCTGCCTTGGATCCCAGAGCTGTGCCTTCTGGGGCTGCCGGGCCAAGCGTGCCAGCAGGCTGTGCCGGGGCTGTCTGTCACATCGTGTCACTCCGTGTCAGGGGCTGAGGGAGGGCCCCTGGGAAATGCACCCTCCAAGCCCTGCCTCTCTGTGGGAGAGTTACAGTGGGGAGGGTGGAGAGAGAGAACCCCTCCTTCCAAAACACGTTAACCCCCTACTGACCAAAAGAAAGGATTTCAAAAGCCCAGTGGGCTTGGGCAGGGTGGTGGGGGCTGGGGCTGCCCTTTGGAAAATTTAGATTCTGATGGGTGTCGGTTCAACAAAGGTTTCCCAGACTCAGACCTGGGGGCTCTGGGCACTGAGCTCTGCAGGGGACACCCCTCAAAAGGCCCCCGGTGGGCGTTGCCCAGCAACTGGGCCAAGCATCCACTAGGCCCCACTGGGGGCCCCTAGGCTTTTGTCTAGGGGCAAACCAGGGCCAAGGACAAAGGCAGGAGGCTGGAGCGGGATCGAGCCTCTGTGGCCCCTCTTCCTCTCCCCTCCCCCACTGATCCTTGCATCGAACACAAGAGCTTGAATGCAGGACCCACTAACAAGCAAGAAGGCGGCGTCTACCCACTCTCTGATGACAATGTGGCTTCATTTCATAGGCCCCGATGCATTTGACATCAGGCACCAAAGGGGATGAAGGTCTTGGGAGGCGCTCATCCCCCACCTGCCTGCACTTCCACCATCACAGAGACTTTCCTGGTCCCCTAACTGCTCCAGACTCTTCCCCAAGATGTCACACTACCCCTCGCAGCAACCTTACCCAGGGTGGAGGCCGGGAGGGGGAGGAAACTGAAGCCCAGACTGATGAGGATGATGCTCAAGCAAGGTCTCAAGCCCACTGAACACACCGTTGTTCATCCTGAGGGTGGTTTCAGGCCTGAGACCCCTTCCCTGGAACCCCAGGCCAGAGGAACCCACAGGGTGGGGACCAGTCAGGCGTGGGCAGCCCCGGACTGCTCACCGGCCTCGTCCTCTGCAAAAGAGATGATGTGTGGATGGTAGTTGTTGATGAGGCCTGGGAATTCGCAGGTCTGGCCACGGCCCATGCAGAGCTCGCTGTACTGCCACTGGCCTGTCTCCGGGCCCTCTCGGAGGGACATCAGACGCCTGTGAAGGAAGAGGAGCTGTGGGGTCATGCCTGGCACGGTGCCCAGGGGACTCTCACCCACCAACGCACCCATCCATCCACTCATCTATTGTCCAGGCAACTAGGACCATATATAATTGCAGGGTTTCGTGCAAAATGAGCGTGCAGGGCTCCTTGTTCAAAAGGGAAGAACTGCAGGACAGCGACAGCAGAGCATTAACCCAAGTGTGGGTCCTTCTGAGCACGCGGCCCTTGACATCCATGAAGCTGGCCTTGCGTGATGTCTTTATTGAGCACCTACTGGGTACCTGAGAAGCACAGGAAGGCACAGAGACCAAAAGACCCACTTGGTCCCGGCCCCCTCTGCTCGGCCCGGCCCACTGACCAGCAGGAGGCAGTCAGGAGCTGACTTGGATGTCAGAACCAGCGAGGCCGGTGCCCAGGACTATGCACGCACTTTGGAGCCGCCTCCACATCAGAGCACGAGATGGAGCCTGGGCACCTCACAGTATGCCAGTCTGGTCCCTTACTCCCTTCCCTGCCTGTCAATCACCTGCTGATGCTTCCCAGCCTGCTTGCTGTCCCCTCCGCTGGGAAGCCCTCCTGACTGCCCCTGCATCAGCCTTCTCCAGCGCTGAGCACAGGCCTCTGCGGCTGGACTAGAGTGGACTGAGTGTCTGTCTGTCTGTCTGTCTCCCTGACTTGGGTATCAGGTACACTTCAACTCTGTTGCTCTGGCCCTGGCCCTGAGCCTGACCCAGCAGATGGGCTTGGGAGAGGTTGGCAGAATAAGTGAAATCTCTGGTCAGGTGACTCGGGAGACAGGATAATTGGGGTAAAACCAGAGGCTTCATCTAGACCCACTTTCCAGATGGGATAACTGAGTCCCAGAGGCAGGCCCCACGGGAGCGGCAGAGCTGAGGAAAGGACCCAGCATCCAGAGGCCCAGCTCCGGGCTCCTCTCAGCTCCAGCTGCCGACAAGCTGGCCACACACCCACCCACCCACCCAGGGTGGCAGCCTTCGAGAGGTGAGAATTCTCCGCCTGCCCCGGGCTCCCTTAATATTTCCGCTCCAGACAAACACGTGCAGAGTCTGGAGTGGGGGTGAGCAACAGCTACCAGATACTGAAAGTGCACTAAATTCAAAGCGCTCCGTGTGTGTTAACAAACTCCGTCTTCAAACCCTAGCAGGCAGCGACCTCACCATCTCCATTCTGCAGACGAGGAGACTGCAGCCCAGAGAGGTCAAGTGGCTGGCTCAAGGTCACACGGCTAACAAGGGGACCAGGATTCGGACCCAGGCCACCTCAGCTGCACGTCCAAGCACCGTGCCAGGTGCGTATCTTCCCTGGGCCTCAGTTTTCTCTTCTATACAATGGGAGAACGAGGTGGTCACGAGGCCCCGTAAACTCCCCTGGGGAAGGAGTCTGACTCACAACAGGTTTGGGGGAATGCCCCGCCCACCATGGGGGCACACTGCCATGGAGTGTGGGAACTGAGCAGAAGGTCTCCCAGGGGACCCCCTCATGGGCAGGCCGGGGCTAGCTAGATCCCCAGCTCCGCTCCCCCCAGCATGGTGGCCTCCCTCACCTCTCCGGGACCAAAGCTCCCTGGGGCCCTGGTCAGCCGGTGCAGTGACTGGTCCTGGCCCCCCAGGGTGGCCACGAGGGGTCTAGAAAGTTGTTAGTGTCCCTCCCACCTCACCCCTTCGCCCTCCCTGCCTCCTAGAACTGGCGTCAGGCTACGTACTTACCCACTCATGAAATCACCGAAAATGTAGAGGCCGTTCAGGTTGGGGTACTCGCAGCCCCGGTACACGTAGCCCCCGGTGACCGACTTGCCCATCTTGTGCGGGTAGGCGAATATGGGCAGCACGTCATCTGCAGGGTGGGGAGAAGCTGGGGTGAGTCCCAGGGTCAGCCCCTCCCCCGCAGGAAAGCTTTGTGGGCGGTCCCGAGTCTTGCTGGACAAGGGGATATGAGGGCACTAGGAGGGTGCAGGGGGGACCGAGAAGGTCAGCAAGGGAGGGAGGTGCTTCCAGCTGGCCAGGTGGGGAGGAAAGCATAGGTTTGGTGGGGGTGGGGGGAGGTGAGAAGAGCAAGGAACATCCCAGGAGAATTGGGGAGGGGGCCCAGTGGAGGGGAGGTCCCAGGTATGTGTGTGGCGGGGGTCCCAGAGGGAGGCAATGGCACAGATCCTGTGGGTGGAGGATGGATACGGGATGGGGGTCCCCAGGGGCTGTCTCACTGAGCCTCGGGCAGACACCAAGGATGGCGACAGTGCAGAGCCACAGGGTGGGTAGTGGGGGCGGGGTGCGCGGAGGGGTGGGGTGGGCGGTCACCGAGGGAGGCGTTGGCGCACAGCTTGAGGTCGTAGCACTCGAAGCCCTCGCGCGCCCGCCAGCCGTAGTTGCGGCCGCGCTCCACCAGGTCCACCTCCTCGAACTTGTTCTGGCCCACGTCGCCGCAGAAGAGGCGCCCGCGGCCCGCGCCCGACACCGGGTCGCCGCGGTCGAAGGAGCAGCGCCACATGTTGCGCACCCCCAGCGCGTAGACCTCAGGCCGCGCGGCGGGGTCGCCCACGAACGGGTTGTCGGGTGGGATGCGGTAGAGAAGGCCGCGCTCGCTGCGGTCCACGTCGATGCGCAGCACCTTGCCCAGCAGCGCCGACCTGCGGGCGGGTGGGAGAGGGCAGCGGCTCAGGGGCCGCCCTGCACCAGGGCCATCCGGCTCCGCCAGGGGCAAGGCCTTGGCTGTGGGCTCAGAGACTCCGCTGGGGTTCAGTCCTCCTTGGCTCCTTACGGCTGAGTTACCTCTTTTATCCATTCAGCGTTCACAAGCCCCTCACCATATGCCAGCCCTGTCCCAAGCACGGGGCTACACACCATCTATAGTGTCGCTTCAGCACCACAACGAACCTTTCGGAAAGGTGGGTTCTACTCTGACCCCCATTTTACAGGCAGGGCAGCTGAGCTTGGAAAGGTCACATGAGTGCCCAGTCACCGCACTGCTAGAAATGCTGGGGCTGGGGCCCAGTCCTGGCAGGCTGGCCACAGAAACCGTCTTTACAACACTGTCCCGTCCCCAGACCTGCTCCCTCCACGGAACCTGAGGGCGGTCCCTCTTCCCCGCCCTCTTAAAGGGTTGCGCTGCAGGGTAAACATAAATGAATGTCTTGTGTAGTCTTCTTCCGGCACCCAGCACAGTGCTTGGTACACAGTGGGTGCTCATTCAGCGTTTGTTGAGTGAATGAATGAATGACTACAAGCAAAGTCAAGTGCACCATACAGAGAGTACTGGTCCGGGCTCAGAGAGCGGAGAGAGAACGCTGCAGATCTTAGCAGGAAACAGGAGGCTGAATTCTTGCTCCCTCTCCCCCACACTCTCCCCGGCCCAGGCCATCGTAGGCAGAACCCGGGCGTGTCAGAGAGCAGACAGGCCTCAGTGGTGGTTCAGGTCACCCCACACTCCGCACCCTCCACCCTAGCGTCAAAGATGAGGCAACCCAGGTTCGGAGAGGGGGACCTCTTGCTAGACCCCCCAAGCGGCTCTGGCCTGGAAGCCAGGCCACGCCACGGAGCCAGGTGCCGTCACATCCTGGGGCCCTCCAGAGCCACATGGGACAGGGAGGGGTGCAGCCCTGACCTCCACTCAGCTCCCCGGGCAAGCAGCTTGTGGCTTTCATTTGTCACATAACAAAAGTGACACCTGATGGGGGAAGTCTGCCTTGTGCTTGAAGATGGGAAGCACATGGGGGACCACACTCTCGTCTGTGATTTCCGATGCACCCGTGTGGCCATCACGTGGGTTTTTCCCTGGCTGTTGGCATCTTGGTGAGCTTCTTCCCTCCCTCTGAGCTGCTTTTCCAGGCAGGTCTGCTGTGCTTTCGCACACTCGCTGCAGCCCCTGCACCTGCCACCCTCGCACAGCATCAGCACCCGAGGGTCTCCCTCCTTGGAGACATCTCTCAGTGTCCTCGTGAGGGTGGTAAAGTTCTCCCACCCAGCAGAGGCCCCTCAGTTAACTCCCTGCTGCCCAAAGGGTTTCTCTCGTATGCTCCAGTCCACTCGGCACCGAGCTGCAGACCACGGCCCAGAGCCGCACATCATGTGCCAGGCTTCCATAGATATGCGGGCAAGACGCACAGCAGCGAAGCAATGTTTTAAGTTCTGTCCAATTAGCCTCGAATCCTTAATTTCTATTTTCTGAACTTCATCTCTAAACACACCCCAAACACGAGAAAGCTGCGGTGACTCTCACACTGTCACAGACGACAGCGCGGGCCACGAATTGCGAAGACTTTAATTACTGTAATCAACATCAGCCTCGCTAGCTTTACTTTCCGGGCTGAGAAAAGGCTTGTCATTTTTGGCAAAGAGCGTGGAGGACGCTGCCCTGAGACCGAGGGACAGCCTTGTCTAGACCCATGGGACTCCAAGTGTACATGTCTGTCCATCTAGGAGAGGACTAACGGCAGGCCATCTGCTCAAGCCAAGAAATGACTAAGTGAAGGTAAAACTATGCTTCAATTTCCGGGCCATCAAGGGTGACCCTCGGGGCAGAACACCCCTGTGCCCACACGGCCCGGCTCCAACCAGCTCACGCTTCCCATTTGGTCTGAGAAAGCACCCCTTTCCTTCCCCTGGTCCCAGCAGGGCCAGGCTGGCTTCAGAAAAAACTCCTGCCTTCCCAGATGCCCTTTGCTGTCACCCCTCAGGGACCTGTGGCGAGTGGGCACTGTGCCAGGCCCTCCACAACCACGACTACTTTTCCCCTCACGACAAGCCTTCCCACGGAGATCACTGTTCTCCTCCCCTAACTGGCGAGAGGCAGTGAGCTGACTGGCCACAGGCTGGCTAGCTGCTGGCTAGCTGCAGGCTGGGCTGGGGCCCAAGGCCCTTTGGGCTACGCTGCACTGTGTGGCTGAGGAGGTGACGCCCCTCCAGGAGAGTACGTAACCCAGGGGTATGTAAACCAGCCCACCAGCCGGCCAGAAGCAGGACATACTTGTTTTGGGCATTTCCAAACTTTCCAAAAGGGTCTCCGGCCATGCCGCCATCTCCGGTGAAGATGTAGAGGTACCCATCGTCGCCAAAGAGCAGCTGGCCCCCGTTGTGGTTCGAGGCTGGTTCATTGATCTCCAGGATTACCCTAAAAGAAGATAAGCCATGCCCAGTACCCCCCCCACCAAATAACCTCAGCCAAAATACAAAACAAGATCACAGTGATAAAACCTCTTCTCTCTTAGATACCATTTCCCAGTCAGAAAGATTTTTCATGTCCTTTATGGCAGGTGATTTTTACAAAGATCTGGTAGGCCGGGCGTGGATAGTTCACTCTGTTGTGCTAATGAGCAATTGGATGCTCAGAGGGGTTGGGCAACTTGCCCACAGTCACACAGCAGAGGTTGGACTAGAACTCGGGTCTGCTACTTCTGGTCCAGGGCTGTTCCTACTGCTCCCCACTGTTAGCACCTGCCCTGTTATGATCACGTGAAACTGCTGACCCGGGCACACCTGGTTTCTCCATTGGTCATAGCTATGCCCACGCCAGCCACGGAAGCTGAGCACTTTCCACGCACTCCCTGTGCTCACCTCCACGCCCACCCTCAGCAACCTCCTTTACTGCCATGGGGGAGCCTTCCACTGTACTGTGGCCAGCCAGCTGGCTGCTAGTTAGCTTTGCTCAACGGAGAGCAGACAACGAGAGGACAGGAGATGCCCCATTTCCCTGGCTTCTGGCACTGCCTCCAGGAGCCGTGGCTGCAGAGATGGCCTTAGTGGCCGGTGAACGGGGACTCTGGGTTTCAGCCCGGACCCTTGGTACCAGGAGCAGCACACCGAGCGGCACGGGCCTTTGCCCTCTGGGTCCTCTAGCCTATGAGTGGAGGTAGCCTCTTGTGGTAACTTGACCTTCCCCTTTTCCCTCTCCAGCCCTCTGGACACCTTTGTAGCCACTGTATTCAATTCCCTCCAACTAAAGTGCTTAGGCTGATCTCGATGTCCCAGAGTTGATCTCTGAGTTACAAATCTCTTATTCACAGAGATTAGAAAAACAAAGCTAGGGCAAGGTCAAGAACCGGAACCCTGGGTGTTGGGCCTTCAGAGCCACGACCGGGAGCCTTTCCATGTGAGGCCAACACAGATCACTGGGTGAGCACACATAGCCCCAACTCCAGGTCCTGGGTGGACGGGACTGCTCGGCTACGGGGTGACCGCCTGCCGTTGGTATCCTAGCCCTGGGATCAGGGACGCACAGCTGACTCGGGCAAGGGCGACCCCTCACTCCTGGCCCTGCCCTGAGCCAGCCATGTCTAGGCTTGTACTTGCCAAGTCCCCAGAAAACCCTCACTGAACTCCCACTTGAAATATGTTCACATATTTATGTTGCACCTTCAGCGTTTATCAGGAATTAATTTTTGAATGTCACTGTTGAAGACACCTCCATTCCAGCCCTCTCTCTCCCCTTTGTGAGATCCACACGATAAACTTGGTCTCTCTTGGGTAACTGGTTGTGCAGCCTCACACATGATAACCAGAACGGTTTTCCCTTTTTACTCTGGCTGCCAGGATGCTCATGTTCAAAATTACTGCTCCATAATGAGTTCTCCATGAGCCCTCAGATTAGCCAGCATATTTTATTCCTTTTCCTTCTTTTACTCCGATGTCAAGATTTTACAGTTTTAGCAAGTACATGATGTGCTGTTATTTACCGATACGCCTTCAGGTGCAGTCCTGGCCCTCCCCTACCTGCTCTGTATTTCAGATGGCCGGTTCCTGAAAACTGCATTTCCCATGCTCCTTTGCTAGGTGGCCTCCAGCTAGGCTCAGCCAATGAGGCCTTGGCAAGAGATTGGAGGGCAGGGGGAGGGGAAAAGAGCCAGGGTGTTCTTCCCCATCTCTCTTCCTCGATCCAGGCAGCATCTTGGCAATAGCTGTACCTCCTTCCTGGATCCAATTTCCATCGCCCCGGGGCCACCTCGGTTCCAGCTTCCACTGAGGCCCCAGCTCCAGGGCTCCCGCCCAAGGGGTGGAAGCATATTCCTTCACCTGTTAAACTGAGTTGCCCCACTTCTTCCCCAGGTGCTCTGTCATCATCCTAACACCTCGGTAACTGTTCCCATGTCGAGTTCTGCCTGCCATGTCCCCTGATACAGGCCTTATTTTCCTGCTGCCCCCGGTGCCAGATCAGGCCAAGCTCGTTTCAGAAAGAGTTGAGCACAAATAGCACAGAGGCCCGGCTCCCTCTGTGTTGATGGGAGCAGCACCCCGGAGGCGAGGAATGGATAAACCTGCAGGGGTGGGAGGGGTGGAGGGCCCAGGTGAGGAGGGTGCAATCGCCTGGTGCCCTGGTGATGGGCTAGGGGCGAGGGGAGCAGTGGGATGGGCTTGCAAGATGGACAGGTCAGGGTCCCAGCTCTGATGCTTCCTGGCAGGGTCACCTGGCTGGGTCACTGCACCTGTTGAAGCCTCTACTTCCACATCTGTGTAATGGGGACATTAATACTTACTCACCTCACTGGGCTTTATGAGAACCCAGTGAAACGAACCATCTGAGGTCCCTGATCTGGGCCTTTGAATGTGATACTGTGACGTCTGTCTGACAACTACGCCTCCCCCGACTCCAGAACATGGGGCTCGGCCCCCTCCCCGGGGTAACATTCAAAACACGGGCCACCTGTGTGGCCCGCAGCACGAACGGCTTCGTCCTACCGGCTGAATTTCAGCCCCACCCCCGCCCGGCCTGGCTCCCCGGGGCGGCCACCTCTCGGAGCTGTGGTCCACGGTGTTCGTGTCGTCCTCCGAGACCCTGAACTCGCTGATGCGGATCCACTCGTCGAAGTCCACGCCCACCGAGTAGTACACGTAGAGCTTGCCGTTGCGCCGGAAGCGGGGGTGGAAGGCGATCCCCAGGAAGCCCCGCTCGTCGCCCTGCCAGGGCGAGGTGAGCACGGCCTGGCTGACGTTCAGGAAGGGCTTCTCCACCCGCGAGCGGTCGGGCAGGTAGGCCCACACCAGCCCCACCTGCTCGGCCACGAAGAAGCGGTGGGTGCCGTCCCGGGCGTGGACCATGGCCACGGGGTTGCGCAGCCCGTTGGCCACCTCCTCCAGGCACAGCTGCAGGCAGCCCTGGGCGTCGGCCACCACGCGGCCCAGGTTCGAGTTGAGGTTCTCGCTGACCAGCAGGTGTGGGAAGCAGTAGTCCGTGTCGTCCAGGGCCAGGTAGCGGCAGAACTTGGCACGGTTGCCCTCCAGCGCCCAGAGCTCGCGGTCAGGCGACAGGTGGCGGAAGAGGCCCCGGCAGGTCTGCCACATGTCTAGGCAGTAGTCCTCGCACAGCCCCGGCACCGTCCGCAGGGGCGTGGACGGGTCCTCGGCATCGTAGAGGTGGGCTGCGTAGGGCGAGCATTCCTGCGGGGACAGGGACGGCTCAGGGCTGCTTTGTGGTGGCGCTTACCGGCCGTGTGACCTTGGACCACTCAGCCCACCCCCAGGAACCCCAGGCTGCTGATCTGTAAAACGGGGACAACTCCACCCATGTGTTAGTGGGATTAACCTCCACCACCGCAGGCCTCCCAACTCCTCACGTTCTTTTTTTTTTTTTTTTTTTTTTTTTTTTTTTTTTTTTTTTTTTTTTTTTTTTTTTTTTTTTTAATTTTGGAACAGGCCCAATCAGGGGCTGAACTCGGAACCCAGGGGTGCTCCCTGACTGGGAATCGAACCGGTGACCCCTCGCCTTGCCAGCTAATGTCCAACCCACTGAACCACACCCCTCAGGCCTCACCTTCCTTCTTTTTCTCTGGCCTTCATGATTCTGTTAGAACAAATAACCACAACTGTTACTACTATGACAGCTAACAGCATCAGCAGGTACTCTTGTGGAGGGTCTGAGGCTCTTTTTTTTTTTTTCAGATTTTATGTGTTTATTTACAGGGAGAGGGGAAGGGAGGGAGAGAGAGTGGGAGAGAAATATCAATCAGCTGCCTCTCTCAGGCCCCCAGATGGGGACCTGGCCCGCAACCCAGACATGTGCCCTCCCAGGGAATCAAACTGATGACCTTCCTGTTCACAGGTGGGCACTCAATCCACTGAGCTGCACCAGCCAGGGCCAAGGCTTTTTTGTATACTTTCTCTTTTAACACAATTGATGCTTCTGCCCTTTATCTGCATAGCGTACTCCTTGTCTAGCTCCCCACTCAAGGGCCACCTCCTCAGGCAGGTCTTCCCTGGGGCTGCCCTCCGCTCCAGGGGCCACAGCCCTTCTGCTGCGAGACAAAGGAATCGGACCCTCGCGGCCTCTCTGGACCCCCTTCCAGCTCTGTTGGGCTCTCACTTCATGGGGCAACACCCAGCAACCCCTCACCTCCCATGGAGGGCTTTACCTCTGATGGGACACTGTGAGTTAAGTACCCCCACCTTGGCACCCTCCCTGTACCCCACCTGCCCAGAGCAGAGGCCTCAGCCCCCCGGGCTCTATAAGGTCCCTCGGCTGGAGACCCCGACGAGAGAGCAGATGTGACTTCTCACATCTGTGTCCGACACACGCTCCCCAGCCATGAGCTCACAGGGCCAAGGCCTGCTCTGGCCAGCCAGGGGCCCCGGAGGTGTCGGGGAGGCGCTGACAGCTCACGTCCCCCCCCGCGTGGCTGGGCTGGGCCGGGCGGGATTCCAACAAGAGGCCTCCAGGGGCAGCGGGCGGCTGGCTGCCCTCTTGGCCGTGTTCTCAGGCGCTGGGCCAGAAGCTGCTCCCTCCTGTTGCACGATTGTGGCTTTTGTCACACTACAACCTGTCTTCCTGCCCCCTCTGCTGCTACTGTGGAGCTGAGGGCCACCTGGTGATGTGTACTTAGAGGTCTGGTCAGTCACTGCCCCAGGTCCAGGCAGGGACGGCACATTTCACACGCTGACAAGCAGGCTCTGTGTGGTGTCACCTCCCCCCACCACGGTCCCCTGGAGCCTCTCGAGTCCTGACAGAGGCCATGGGAGGACCAAGGAGGGTCTGCGTGCACACTCGCCCCACTTAACCTTCACAAGGTGTGGTCATTGTGGCTCCTACTGCACAGATGAGTGACTGACGCTTAAGGGTCACTGGTCATCAAGAAGTGGCCGAGTTGGCGGCCTCGTGATGTCCAGACTGGTGCTCGTTCCAGATGAGCCCGCGATGATTCACTCGACAAGTGTTTTCTGGGCATCGGCATGTGCCAGGCACCATCCTTGGCTGACAGACAGTGAGGAGCAGAATGGACTCCCAGAAACCAGACTGAGTGCCCACCACTCATCAGAGCCCAGCCCAGAACCAGAGCAGGAGTCAGGGTGGGGGGGCTCCAGGGAGCCAGACAGGAAGTTCCGCACCCACGCATCAAGACGTGGGGTCCCACGGGCCCTCACTCATGGTCTGTGTTCCCGTACTTGCATGCCATGCAAGCCTGGTGCCCAGACCTGGGCAGTCCAGAAGCAGGAGTGACCAGAGGCAGCAGTGATTGCTGCAGACAAGGAGGACAGCCAGCCTCTAGCCTCACAGTGGCCAGTGGGGGAAGGCTGCAAAAAACCCATGGAAAACTGACCCAGCACCACGCTGCCCAGCTGCCTGGGCCATTCCACACAGGGGACAACCACCTCACTGCCCCAGGGGCAAACCACCTGCCTACCTCACTGCCCTGGGGCACCACTGTGCAGTTGCTGACACTCGAGACTCATGGTCCTGAGTCCACCACCCACTCTTCAGGAAGACCAAGCCTTTCTGCGCAAAGGTCTCTTGTAGGATGTGCCCTCCATGTCCACTTCTGGATCTGGAAACAATGACTCAAGGCCCAACTCAAAGGTCTCCTCCGACTCCTCCATCCCCCAGGTCCCTGACTCTCCATCCCCCAGGTCCCCGACTCTCCCCCGGCCCTTGTGGATGCTCCACGGCCCTCGGTCCATGCCACAGTCACCAAACTGCTCTTCTGCAGCCAGTGGGGTGAGCTCTCCACTTCTGCTCTCACTGCCCCAAATGGCTCAGCCTGTCCGCCTGGCTAGGACTTAATGATCTCTGAGCATGCCCCCCCACCCCGTGGACTGTGGGACCCTCCAGGGCAAGGACCCTAGGGCTCAGCACACAGTGGGGCTTCAGAAGGCAGGCAACATGGCAAAGTGATTAAGAGAAGGGCTTGGAGTCAGAGCACACTGGAGACTGAGTCTACCATTCCCAGTGTGACCTTGGGCAGGTTCCTTAACCTCTCTGTGTGTATGTCCTCATCTGTAAAAGAGGGAAGGAATTCCAACCTCACAGAGCCCTTGAGAGCAATAAATTGAGATGACTCATGTGTTTGTGCAGTGAATGCTTAAGCAATATAGGCTATCACGATGCAACTCAGGCCCTGGCTGGGTAGCTCAACTGGTTAGAGCATTGTCCCAACACACTAAGGTTGCAGGTTCGATTCCCCATCAGAGCACATGTAAGAATCAACCAATGAATGCAAAAATAAAGTGGAACAAATCAATGTTTCTTTTCTCTCCAATCAAATTAAAAAAAAAAAAAAAAGATGCAGCTCAATGTTGCCTCCTTCAGGAAGCCTTCCCTAACTTTTCCAGGGAAAGTGTGCTCTTTCCAAGAAAGCCCAAGAAAGGGTCAGAAGGGGCCAGGAGGGACAAACGCCCTCTGGCCAAGGAGCCATCCAGGGCATCCGGAGGTGGAGGCGTGGGGAGTGGCAGACGGGGCAGGTTCAGGTTCGGGAGGAGACTGTGGGCGTGGGCATGTTTTCATCGCCTCCCCGTCTGGAGTCCATCTCCCCAAGGCAGATGTGAAGGCCTGCCGTCACCACTCAGACTTGTAAATAAGGCACCTGGGCCCCCGCCCCCAGGGGTGGAAATCAGGAGGCCTTGAATCTGGACGCAGCAGCAGCATGCGGTCCTCCAACTAGTACTCTCCCTCCCTCCCACCAGGCCCCGCCAGGGAAACTGTGAGCCAGCCCTGGCTGCCCTCTCCCAGCTCCCTCCAGACATGAGGTCACTCCCAGCAAAGCCTCGGGTGAGGCGGGTGAGGCGCTAGCAACCGCTGCACCGCTGGCTGCTCAAGGCCAGCCCATGCCGGGAAGACTCCCAAGGAATGGGGGGAGCCACCTGCTGGGGAGGTAGCAGGACGGGCCCTTTCCTTCCTTCTCCTCCCATGTGTCCGCCTGATTTGTCCTGCTGAGCCTGCCGTGCAGTAAGCGCTCAGTCAACGTACACAGAGTGAATTCACGAATGTGCTACACGGCCAGGGGTGGGAGGGGCCCGGACCTGGTCCCATGGAGCCCCAGGCAGGCGATGGGGGCAGACACTTGACCAGGCCATGCCGGCTCCCCTGCGATGTTCGGGGCTCAGCAGATTCCACCACCAAGAGCATGCACCCCCCTCCTTTGCATTCCGGAGCTCCTCAGGGCACCTGCTTCCATCCTTTTTAAATTTTTTTTTTATTTTTATTCCTTACCCAAGGCGGGGGGTGGGGGGCAGAGTGAAACATCAATAGGTCGCTTCCTGTATGTACCCTGACCAGGGGTTGATCCCGCAACCTAGGTATGTGCCCTGACTGGGGATCAAACCCACAGCCTTTTGGTGGGTTTGAGATGACACTCCAACCAACTGAGCCACCCGGCCTGCCCAGATGGGCCACTGATACTGGCAATGAGTGAGGTCTCAGGACTTACCGTGGCCATCACTGGGCTGTGTGACTTCCAAGCACGTCTTGGACTCTCTAGGCCTTCACTCAGTTGGCCTCTGGGCCTAGCTCAGTCCCCACCCAGGGCTTGGCAGCCAATGGGGGCCAAGGGAGCAGGCACTAGAGAAATCCTACCAGCGTGCATTTTCGTCATTTAGTCTGCATGGCAACTCTGGGGGCAGGTAAGAGTGCCTCCGTCCTAAAGACAATGCAAGGACCATCATGGGACACGTAGAGAGCTTCAGAATGACCTGCCCAGCGTCATGCAGTCAGGAAGTGGCAGAGCCAGGATCAAATCCCAGTATGTCAAACTCCAAGCCAGCCTCCAGCCCTGCGGGCTGATGCTGGGACATTGCGCTGCCCCAGCAGGACCCATTGGCCCCAGTCCTCTCACTGGCTAGGTGCTGGGCCAAGGCCAACCTTAAAGCTTAACAGTCTGGACCCTGTTACCCACCGGTGCGGGTCAGGCACCTGGCATCAGACCCACGCAGGGAGAAAATGCACAGCTAAGGCACAACATGGTGTGAGCAGAAGCCCGGCTCTGCCCTCAGAGGGGAGATGGGGGCAGAAAGGTTTCACCAAAAAGATGTCACTCAGAGAATCTTGAAGGATGAGAGACCCTTTGCCAGTGGGGGCGCCATCCCAGCGAGAGGCCAGGGCACAAACCCAGGTGGGACCCGCAGCGCCTGGGGCAGCGCATGCCTGGGGCTCACCCAGGGCCTGAGGGTCTGGTCCCCCACACCCCTAGATGAACAAAAAGCTAGCGCGCCAACCATGCCCTCAGCAGGCCCTTGGGACAACGGCTTCCTACCGTGGTACCCGGGTAAGGGCGGAGCTCCCTTTCCCGGGGCACTGCAGGGCTAACTCCATGAGGCGGGGCAGAGGAGCCCTGAAGCACTGAGGGAGTGAAGACATCAACCATACATCACTCCTGCTTTGGGAGGGGAAACTGAGGCCCAGAGAAGGCCCAAGTCACAACGCCAGTGAATGGCAATGCCCTGGCCATCTCCAGACGCCCGTCTCCCCTCCCTGGGCCCAATCACTCCCTCTGGGGGCCTTGGGGCCCGAAGCCTGCTGTCCACCCCGTGGCTTGTCTAGTGAGGTTGCCGCCGTCGCCTCCCTTCCGCCCTCTACCGCCGCGTCCCGCTCACCTGGCACAGCAGGTCGAGCGCGTACCCGGCGCACGCGGCCCACAAGCCGGCGTCTACGCGCGCGGCCAGGGCCCCGAATCGGCGGGCCAGAGCGGCGTCCTGCTCAGGCGTGCAGCAGCCAAAGGCCGAGTACTGCGCGCAGAAAGGCAGCGGCTGCGGGGGCCGGAAGGGCGGCCTGAAGTCCAGGCACTGCGGGTGCGCCGCTGTCCCAAGTGCCCGCAAAACCAGCAGCGCCAGCAGCGCTCGGGCCCCGGCCCGGGCTCGCCGTCCCGCCATGCCGCTACCACCCCGCTCCGCCCCGCCCCGGCCCCCAGGGAGTCTCCGGCCGCGCCCTGAACGCCCGCCTCCAGCCTAGCTAGCATCCTCCGGGGGCCGGCCTCGAGTTTGTCGACCTCCCCAGCAAGGAGGAGGACACCTCTGGTCCCGGACACGTGGGCGGGACTGAAGGAAGGGAGGTGCCCGTGCAGAAGTTGGAAGACCACACTGCTGGGTTCCCGCGGTTCCGGCAGCCCCTTCCTCCTGGACTCGGAGCCTTTCCAGATACAATAGCAATGGGCTGGCCTCCTGGGGCCCGGGGTGCGGACTGTTTCTGGTTCTGACTGGGACTCAGCTTCCTCTCCTGGGCGCTGTTGAGTCCCTGAGGCTCAGGAGCCCTGGCCAGAGGCATGGCCCCTTGGGTTCGGTCCTGGCGTTAGACAGGACAAGGGTCTCAAGGTCTGGGCAGTTCAAGTGTGACTACTAAATGTTATTCTTGTTCAGGTTAAGATGTAGCACAGTGTTTTCCAGCACAGCGGTAAATGCCTTGACAGGAACTCAGAGGGCAAGTGTAGCCAACTGCAAAGAAGACATTGTCTTCTGTAATTGACCGAATGCTGTATACAAGCAATGGCTAAGCCTTGGAAATGAATCCCTTGTCTCCTTTACTTGCTGCAAGTAAATTAAACTACCTTGTGACAACCACGTCTGGTTACTGAATAGAGTATCCCTTGAGTTCCACAACACTGTCTCTGATGGGGCAGGGGTAGGGATGCAACGGAGACAGGGGCTGGGAATTCCCATGGAATCACTTTAAAAACGGAGCAGGAGGAATCACTTAAAAAATGGAGGCCGAGCTGGGCAAAGCACAGGCACATTGGCCAGGAAATCACAAGTAGAAGTGAAACCTAGAAAGAAACCTAGGAGTGGGGTTGGGGAGGGAGGATGGGGCAGTCTCCGAAGACCACCCTTGGCCCCCACCCCAGGCTTCTTCCCTTTCAGATTCCCCTACAGCCCAGGCCTGCTGGGCCCGTGCCCCCTCACGGCTGGACACCTCCTGGGTGGGCTTCCAGCTCTCCTGCCTGCAGCCCTTGGGTGGGCTTCTGCCCTCTGTCACACCTCTGGGTCCTGGCCCCGTTATGCAGCCAGGGCCCCACAAGTAGAGAGTCAGGAGCTTTGCCCAGCTCACAGGGCAAAGCTGGAGCTCCAGGGTCCAGCGTCTCCTCTGCTGCTCTGACAGGGAAGGAGGCTGGAAGTCGTCACTCCTGCCTGGCCGGTGAGAGGAAAGCCCAACAGACCTGTTAGAGAACTCAGTTCCGGGGGTGCAGCCCCACCCTGGGATCTGAGGACGACAAATTCACTCTCAGCCAGGATCTGTTCACCAGGAGAAGGTGCTGGAGCCGTGAACTGGCAGGGTGGCTTAGCCGGAATTCTGATGAACTGCTGGGCGCAGTGTGCACTAGTATGAAACTGAGAGACTCCAAGGGGGGGGGGGGTCCCAGCCTAAAGGGGAGCATACTTTTGTGATTTTACCTCTAGGAACCCTCCCAACCCCCCTAAGGGCTATGGCAGGGGGAGGGGAAGTTTGTCATTGTGAAATACACCCTTTCCCAGAACCCATCCACCCCGGGGGAAGGCATTTCCCCCACTCCAGCCCCCTCTAACCCTCCAGCCTTTCCTGCAGGGGTGGGGGGTGGGAAACTCAGAGGCACGAGTGAATGTCACAGCCCCAGGACATGCGATTATACAACATTTCTCCTCCCAGCTCCTTAGTGACACCTCAGCAGGCCTCCAGTGTACTAACCAGGCCACAGTTACAAGAGCTGCAAGACGCTCTATGTAAGGAGGAGTTCTTAGGGAATTGCAGAGGCAGCAGGAGAAGCAGACACCAGAGGGATTTGCAGCCAGCAGCTCCCACAGCCACAGCAGGGATTACATACAAGATGCGCAGAAACCCCCAGCAAGATGCTCAGAAACCCTCACACTGAGGCCCACCTGTGTCAGTCCCTGTCGCCCAGGGCATCGTGCCTGGCTTTTAGGGAGCAGCTGCCCAGAAGGGACTCCGTCTGAAGAGAACAAAGCATCATACCCAGACCAGGGAAGACACAGAGTTTGGAACTGTCAGGCAGGGAGTTTAAAATAACCATGATTAATACGTTAAGGGCTTTAATGGAAAAAGTTAACAACATGCGAGAACAGATGGGCAGTGTCAGCAGAGAGAGGGAAACTCAAAGAAAAAAAAAATTTAGCCCTGGCTGGTGTGACTCAGTGGATTGAGTGCTGGCCTGCAAAACAAAGGGTCGCTGGTTCGATTCCCAGTCAGGGCCCAAGCCTGGGTTTCCGGCCAGGTCCCCAGCAGGGGGTGTGTGAGAGGCAACCACACATTCGTTTCTCTCCCTCTTTTTCTCCCTCCTGTCCCTCTAAAAATAAATAAATACAATCTTTTAAAAAATGAAAAAAAAAATGAAAGGAAATAGTAGAAATCAAAAAAATGCTGTAACGAAAAGGAAGAACGACTTCGCTGAGCCCACCAGTGGCCTGCCCGCCTGGGGAAAATCGGTGAGCTTGGGGGTAGGTGCGTGGAAACTCCTCAAATTAGTCTGCAAAGAGGAGGAAAATGTTCAAAAAATTAAAAAGAACAGAACGTCCAGGAAATGTAAGACGGGTTCTAAAGGCGTAATTTCTGTACGATTGGAAAACCAGAGGGAGAAGAGAGGGATTGCCGCAGAAGAGATAGATGTTTGAAGTAGTAACGGCCCAGAGTTTTCTACAATGAGTGGCAAACACTGGACCCACCAGATCCAGGAATCTCCCAAGTGCATGAAGCAGGATACGCACCCCCAAATCTGCAGCGAGGCCTGTCGTAGCCAAACCGTAAAAACACAAAGCGGAGCTCTGGAAAGGAGCCGGAGCGGGAAGGCACCTGGCCTACGGGGCACAGGAGAGGATGGCAGCGAACTTCGCCTTGGAAACCACGCAGGCGGGAAGAGAGTGCCACCAAGTGTTTCACGTGGTGCAAGAAAACAGCCATCGACATAGATTTCCATACCCGGCAAAAGTGTCCTTCCAGAGAGAAGGAGAAATGAAGCCTTTCTCAGAAAAACAAAACCAGTGGATTCATCAGCAGCAGACCTGCCTTACAAAAAGCGTTAAAAGAAGTCCTTCGAGGAGGGGGAAGGTGATGCAGGTCAGACACGCAGTGTATTGGAGGATGGCAGCAGGCGGACAGGTGACATTACCCCCCAACGATGCCGTGGGGATGGCGGAAGGAGTGGGGACACTGTTGTCAGGGCATCTGTGCTGCCCGGAAAAAGGAACAGTGCCCATCCCACGTGACCGGCCGGCGACCCGAGTGAGGGAGGGGCTGCAGGAGAGGGCCGAGGTGGAAGTGTTTGGCTGAGGGGGAAGCCCCCCGACTCCCTTCCAGCCCCTGGGGGAGGGTGAGACCCGAGGGCGCAGCCACCTGTGACGGCAGGAGGTCAACGCTGTGACAGGGTGAGGTGCTGGCTTGTCCCTGTAGCCTGGGAACAGGGGAGACTGGCTCCCGAGAACACGGACGTCTGGGCCAGGAGCCGTAAACTGAGGGAAGGGAGAACACACTGTCTTCTTCTGGGCCCATGCCACAGACGTGCAGCCTGGGGCCTGCGGGACACCTGGCCCTGGAAGCTGCGTGGCCAGTGGCAGCTCCAAAAGGAGGGAGCCTGAGGCCCGACAGTGGCCGGGAGAGAAGCCAAGCCCTTGGAGGAGTCGGTGGCCACCTGCAGTTCCCGAGGGGCGGTGTTTTGAGGGAACTCTGGACGCAGCCTGTGACTGGTCTGGCCGAGGGCGGCGGGGTTTTCCTCCGGGTTTCCCGGAGCGGATGGGCTCTGAGGCAGGCGCCTGCCCTCCTCCCAGTCCGGGCAGCTTGTGAACAAAAGGCCTCTCTCCTTCCCCCCAAACCGCTGCCTCTGGAATTCGCCTGTGGGTGGCAGGGGGCAGCTGAGCCCCACTTCTCTGTCCTAACAGTATTCCTTGAGAATGGGCTTGCATGAGTAAAAAATGTATATTTCCTCTGCACCATTGGCTCCATCTTTTCTGTAAATCTAAACCTGTCCTAAAATAAAGTCCATTAATAAAAAATTACAGCATAAAGAAAATGTATATTGCATGCTGCAGGGCAACCACAAAATAATTTTTAAAAGGGGCATCATTGATGTGCCTAGAGAAGAGGTGAGGTGCAATCATATCAGTAAATGCTCATTTAAAACCAAAGAAGGACGAAAAAAGGACAGGAAAAACAAAGAACACGTTTAATTAGTAGAAAACAGTTACACGCACCATAACTCCTCAGGGCCTGAGACGTAAGTGATCAAAATACACCAGTTGTAAGACAGTCAGAGTGGATAAAAAACAACGCCCTAATGTGGGCCGTCTACGAGAAACCCACCTTAAATATAAGTATTCAGATAAGTAAAAATAGAGGGATGAAGAAAGACACACCAGCTTCCTACTAATCAAGAGTAACTGGGAGCAAAAAAAAATAATAATAATAATAATAACTGGAGGAGCTACATTAATTTCATGAAAAAGCAAACTTCAGCAATAGAGGCCAGAACAGGGTCTTCTAGTCCCTACCACAAAGCAGGGGCTCTGGCTGCTGAACCCCCAGGGTAGGGTGCCTGGCCCAGGCTGGGCACGCTGTTGTTTGTATGAGCACAGAAACACATGAATGGACAACAGGATGAATGAATGAATGAATGAATGAATGAAAGAAATACTCTGACTTTGCTATTTCCAGGAGGCCTGAACTACTGACATAGCTGGGAGCCACGGGCTGGATGGCCTGGAAAATTTCACCGAAAGCTGTTTGGAGCCATGGGGACGTGGGGTGGGGGCATGCCTGGGTATCAGGAACAAAGCCAGTCCTTTCAGTCCATGAGCCCTCCAGCCCTGTGCATTGGAAACAGCCTCGGAAGCCAGTTCCGTGGCTGAGAAAAGCTTGGATTTTCTTCCACAAACTTTGGCTTTGTGATGTCAGCGGATGATTCAGGGCCCACAAAAGCTGCCTTCTCGCCTGTTCAGGCTCTGCCTGGCATGAGGGGGCACCCAGCCCTGCTGTGGTCTCCCCTCCGTGACCCCACGCAGGACCCTCCCGCTTCCTCAGCCCCAGCTTCCCTGCCTCTTAAGGGGAAGAGGTGAGACTGGGCCATTGCCAGTAGCTCTGGGTGCCAGCCCATTGGTCCCCAGGGTTGCCTGAGGGTCCAGGAACACTGCCCATGTTTCCAGGAGCCCAGCGGGCCGTCAGCTGTCAGAACCGAGACACGCTGGGCAGCAAACACCCAAAGCCTCTTCCGGCCAGACTGGTTCAGTGTGGGCAGCCGTGCATCAGTTCCCGTAGACCAGACATCTGCTAATTACATGGTCATTAGTTCCTCCTCCTGAATGACAGGGAAGGAAGGCCACAGGGCAGCCTATTCGTCCAGCGGGCCACCTGCCCTCTCTGTCTCGGAGAGCAGCCCAGGTCCTGGCTCATCCTTCCTCACCAGGGCTCTGGCCTCCCCTGGCCACTCAGCCAGAGCAGGACGAGGTGCTAGGAGTCACCTGGTGAGCACTGGGGGATGAAGTGGCCTCCGCCCCGCGGCTCAGGCAGCCTGACCACCTGTGCGCTGCGGCTCAGGGCCAGGCACGGGGCCTGGGGCCAGCCGGGGGCTTTTGTAAACATTTCCCACCTGCAGAAAATCACAGAGAAGGGAAGAAAGAACACCCGAGGCCACACCACAGACTTTACCGATGTGGATGTTCGACAACATTTGCTTCAGGTGTCTTAAATCTTTTTGAAACATGAGCCACTGTGAGCTCCAGGTGATGTGGGTTAGAAATCAAAAGCACTGGGTTTGAGGTACAGCTCTGCAATTTACTGTGTGACCTAGGACAGGACACTCAACCTCTCTGTGCCTCGGTTTAGTTTAGTCGTCTGTTAAATGGAGATTAGTGAGGCTGTCAGAAGAGTGCCTGGCACACAGTGTGCGCTCAATTAACGGAGCCATGACAGACCCTCCCCCGCCCCGCCCCCCAACAGCCTCACAGCATTTCCTCTCCTGGAAGGAAGTTGGCCTGATGGTGAGCGTGTGCAAGGACCACAAAGAACAGAGAAGCAACATTTTGCTTCCAAAGCTCCAGTGGTCTCTCGCTGCATGCTTTTTCTCTCGTGACCTGCCCTTTCCCCTCCATCTGGTGTTTGGGACTCATCCACGCTGATAAGGCAGAGTCGCTCCATGTAACTGCTGTCTAGAATGTTACCTTCTGAAACTGCCACAAATCACCAAAAGGCAGCTCAGACTGTCCCCGGAGACCTGCCTGCATGCCAACCTGCTGGTCTCTTTCCAAAACATCTGTTTTTAAGTTCAACCTTGGAAAAATAAACAGTAAAGGCGGAAGACAAACAGCGCTATTGAAGACCCGTTGCTGCACCCGGGCTCTGCCCGGTCGCCTCGGGCAGGCCTCTCACCAGCGAGCTGGCGCCCGGGAGCTGCCTGGCACCAGGCCTCCGCCCTCAGTTCCCAGTGGGCCACCAGAAGCAGGAGGTCACTCTTCCCCCAGACGCGGGCTCCACCGCCCCATGTGCCCGCAGGACTCCCCACTTGTCCTGAGTCTCCTGGGGACTTGCATGAACCCAGGAGCAAGTTTGCTGGTATTCTGCAACCGTGACCCCCTCCCCCAACCTGCCTGCACCAGCCTGTGTTCCTGCTCCTTTCTTTGGCACAGGCCACTGATGACAAGGTCAGGGTCTGAGCCAGGCTCAGTGGCAGGACACTCCCCTGGGGTCCTGAGGGAGAAGGCACAGGTGGGAACAGGAGCAGACTCCGCCTCCTCCTTCTCGTCCTCCGACTTGTCACCAGCTGTGTGGCCTCCTGGCGCTAGCCCATCTCTTATGATCCCGCTGATAATCCCGCTAAGCAGCAGCAACTGCTTGCTTGTCACCCCCGTGGCTTTGACAAAGAGGTCCACCATCTCAGACACCCTCCAGCCTATTCTGCAGGCCCTGGCTCCCTGGCCGCTCCTGCAGCCTGGGGCCAGGGTGGGGCGCGAGGCTAGGGGAGGAGGACAGGAGGCTGGGGCAGCAGTGGGACGCTGACACTAGACTGAGCTCAGAGCCCAGAGCCCCGGTGCCGTGGTCCGGGAGCTGGTGGCCACTCGGATGGGAGTGGACTCGGCCCCCAGGACAACGGGCTCGCTGGGTCAAGGGTGTGAGCTGACGGTTGTCGGTGCCAATTCAACACCACCAGGAATCCCCAGTCTAGGGTGTGGCGAAGGAGGGAGCTCTGTTCAGTACAAAACAACTCACGAGGTGCAGCGCAGCTGGGGGTGGCCCTGGGGCCAGGTGCCGCCCCTGCTGGAAAGCCCCGCTCCTCAGTGGCGTGGTGTGCCTTGAGCTGGTCTGCTCCCTTGTGCTCTGGCCTGTGATGGTCTGCTCCTCCCTAGAGTCCAGCAAGACAAGGTCAGTGTTTCGCCCCACCTTCCAAACGCAGTCCTTGCTGGAGACAGAAAGTGGGCTCCCAGAACCACAGGGGAGCTGCTTAAATGGACAGAAATCCCCGCCCCTGGACCCTGAGGTCTGTCCTCATGCAAACGAGGACTCCAAGTTTTCATAGTTCCATTGGTGGGAATAGAGTCCTTCTGGCTGGTCAGAGCTACACAGCTCCGACTGGATGGAGAAAGCCTGCGTCCTATTGGTTGAAATAGAATTCCAGGGACTCCTGTGTAAGGACAGGCTCAGATGGCAGAAGCACAGTGCAGGCAGGCAGTTCAGGCCAGGTTTCTCCCTGAAATGCAGTTTGCATGCAAGGCACCAGTGTACAAATAGCTGCTGGACTCTGGTTTTTCAAAATGTGAGCCCAGTAGCCCTGGCCAAGTAGCCCAGTTGGTTAGAGTGTCATCCTGATATGCCAAGGTCGCAGGTTCGATCCCCAGTCAGGGCGCATACAAGACTCAACCAATGAGTGCATAAATAAGTGGAACAACAAATCAGTATTTCTCCCTCTCTTCCTCTATCTCTAAAATCAATATTTTTTTAAAAAAAAAAGCTTTAAAAAGTTTGAGCCCAGTTAGCCACTAGAAGCCCTTCATAGTAGGTGTCTTCTCTCTCAGGCCCACAAGGAATAAATGACCTTTTGCTTATCCCGAGGGGCCTGATGACCAGCATGCGGGCCAAAGGGTGCCGTGCAGAGAAGAAAGTATCCTAGACACCGCACAGTCCTGGGCCCGAATCTGCAGTCTGCTTCTAACCTGACCTTGGAGAAGACCCTCCCAGAGCCTCAGTTTCCCCACTGGCACCACGACCAGGTGGCCCGGCTGTCCCAAAGGAATTCGGATTTCAGAGGTTCTCTTCCGACCTCTCCTGAGCGCTGTTCTGTAGAGTATGGCTTCTGGGTGCCTTCCTGAGGGCTGGGGCTGCGTAGGGCTCCATGGTCAGGGAGTCTGAGAAACGCCGCATTCCAAGCTCCTCCTGCAGATGCAGGACGTGCCTCCATGTCTCCGCCGAGGGCTCTGAGAAGTCCTGCAGTCCAAGCCTCATCCACCCATCCGCTCGTGTGAGACTTGTTTTCTCAGCACACCTAATTCACGGTATTCCAACCCATCGCCTTGATACACAGCTAAGCCAGGACTCGCACCCCCCGACTTCCTTACCTGTAAAGGACTTGGCGCTCTGGCCTTGGCAGGGGTGGGGGAGAGTTCGATGGGATGTCCAATGAAGGGGCCCCCAGAGGGGTGCTGACAGGTGTTACCGCTGCCCCTGCATCTTTACAGCAGAGGTACCTCCATTCCCAGCCCCTTGCTCAGAAGCCCTGGAGAAGATGTTTGCACGCCCTGAGCCCCTAAGCACACCTCCCCAGGGGGGCCAGGGGCTGGGAGGTTTTCTGGAGCCAACTGTGGGAGCTCCTGCCTCCTGGGGGGCCCAGCACGGCCTCCCTCTCCTCATCCCCAGCCCTGTGAGGAATACACGCCAGTGTTGCTTGTGTCCCGTCATGCTCCAGAGGTGGGAGCTTCAGCCACGCTCCAGGGCAGACCTAACTCCATGCCCAATCCTCACGGCCCCCAGCTGCCCCCCCGCCCGGGGCTCCAGAAGGAGCCAGTCGACACCTTGAGTTCAGATTTGTAGCCTCCGGGACCGCAAGAGAATAAATTTCTGTCATTTAACCTGCCCAGTCTTGTGGAACTTCGCTGAGGCAGTCCTAGCAAACTGAGACAGGATCTCTGTGACCTGGGAGCCCTCGAGTCCCTGTTGCCCTGGCTCTCCCCACCCTGACTCTGTCCTGCCCACACCTTTCTCTTCCGTTACACCCTGGCTCCTCTCACCCCCCGCAGTGCATGTCACCTTCACCTCACTTGAACTTCACAGCCACCTTCTAGGCCTCGTATTGTCATTAATCACATTTTCCAGAGGAGGCAGCTGGGGCTCCCGGATGTTGAGACTGGAGGACCATCAGATGCACCCTGTCAGAACCTCCCACTGCAAGGGCGCAAGCTGCCCATCGAGAAGGCATTTCTGTAGAGATGGGGCAGCAGGAAGTGGGGAGAGAGGATGGGACACAGCGAATGACAACTGGAGCTTTGGGTAGCAGGTCTGCTCTGTGTTGTTGCAAACGGCTGCCTGCCCGGCATGTGGTGGGTGAGCTTACCCTGTCCAGGGCTTGTACCCAATGGCCTCAGAACCCTGCCCATTGCTGAGATTCCAGAAACTGGACTCTCAGCTTGCTGGGGCTGAAACCATGGTTCTGGCACCCATGGGTGCTCAGCTAAGCCCAGACTTTCTATAGGCGCCTAAAAGATCACTGGGAGAAGGAGCTTAAATCATGGAAATATGCTCAGCCCTTGGGGCGGCGGGGGGGGGTGTCTTTCCAAATTGGAGTTGGCACAGCAAGGGGTGAGCACCCCACCGCTGGAGGCATGCAAGTAATTGCTGAGTATGTCCTGTCAGTGCTGCTGTAACTGGGGGAACATGTGGTCACTTCCAAGTTCCTTTCTATCACTGCAGGTCCATGAATATTTAAATCTGTCATGTATTTTTAACAGGCAGTGCTTCTATGTTGCTCTAAAAACCAAAAGCACAAAACTAAACCCAATGAAGAAGGCACCTTCTGCCCTCCACCCCAGCCCCCAGATCTGCGTCCGGAAGCCCCGAGCGATGCCAGGTCCTCCGGCGATTTTCCAGGCTAAGCATGCACCAGCACACACACTCTATTTTTAAATAAACACACGATCATGTTATTTTTGTATTTATGTGCTGCCTCTTGCTTGTTTCCCTGACAATGGATTTTGAGCATCAGCCTGACTGTACAGGAAGTTCCCTGCCAGATGTCCACATCTGTGACATGGGGGAACCCACCTCACAAGGGTGTCAGAGGATGACATTTTCCTGGTAGCCCCTGGCTCGCCTTTGGGGTCCCTGAGAAAGGTCCTAGGTCAGGAGATGGGCCAGAGTCCACCTGGTTCATGTGGCCACAGCAACTCCTCAGGCCACCAGGGGGCCCTGTGGAGCTGCCGAGTTCTGCTGGGGGCCACACCATGTCCAGAGGTGACCAGGACACTGTAGGAGGATCCTTGGGAAGAGGGGCGGAGCACCTGGGCTGGGACTCTGCATTTTGGATTTCCAGAAGTTTGTGTCTTTGTCGATCCTCCCGCTGTCCTCCCTGTCCTGACATCTGGGACAGGAAGCTGAGCCAACCTGGGCCCGCACTCACCTCTCCTGAAAAGAACGGAAGTTGCTAAGCAATCTTTGTTGTCGTTTGCATTCAGAGAAGACAGGGATGGAGAGGGTATTCTCCAAAGCAGCCACGGCCCACCTGCCCCACCGACCCCATCCCTGCTGCACCTGGTCCGAAGCTGCCTTAGCAATGTTCCCTGGGGGACCTTGGTTCCCAGTGGGGGCGGGGGGCCTCATGGCCTCTTCTCTGTCCATTTGCCTGTCTCCAAAGGCACCTTGCGAGTTCTCCTCTCCTGCATATGTTTGTGCTGCCGTCTCTGTCTGGGCTGTCCCCACCCTTCTCAACCTGGGCCGGCAAAGCCATCCCTTTCTGGCCGCCTGCAGGCTGGGCACCCTGCATGTTGGGAGCCCACTGGGCCAGCTCTGGGTGCTGACTCCCCCATCCTGAGGCTGTGGACTTGACCTCCAAGCCCACTGTGAGGGAAGCTGACGAGCCATGTGCCAGAGGCCCAGGGTGGTCTCGGGCTGCATCCCCTTTTCCCTCGATCCCAGCTGGCAGGACAGAGCAGAACAGGACTGAGCCGGAATCCTGAGGGGCGGGCTCAGCGAAGCCGGGAACCTGTTTGGCAGGCTCCTCTCAGGCCACTCAGCTTCCTGCTCTGGGAACTGGGAGGTGCAGGGATGCAAACCTGGGGACCTGGACCCCCTCCCTGACCAGCAAGTCATCCCAGAGCCGAGACCCACGGGGACCACAGGACTGTCCCAGCCACGTCAGCCATTCAGTTAACACACATGAGGCAAGCCATTCCCGAGTCAACGTCACCACACTGCCAGTCTCTGAGACCCCTTTCTCCTCCCACATCAGGCCAGGCAGCTCCCTCTTCGGCTGCCCCCACCCGGAGGGATAAGGATGCAGACTTTTACTGAGGTCTAGTGCACTCAGTTCTCCCTGCGACCTTGAGTTCCGCACTACTGTGCAGGTGGAGAAGCAGAGCAGCAGGTGAAGCCTCTTGTCCAGAGTCCCACGGGGAGCGTTCCCTCCAGGCAGAGGGCCTGGCTGCCAGTTCTCAGCCAGCAGGACGCACGGCCTCTGGCAGTGGGCAGGCTTAGCTTGGGGCGAGAGACTCGTGTTCTATGGAAACAAAACGCCTCTGCTTCCCCTCAGTCCTCCGCTTCAAGTCCTCTTTCTAGGCGACAGCAGGCCTTTCCTTTTACCGTTTAAAAGCTGCAGTTTTGCTCCTGCTGGTGTGGCTCAGTGGATGGAGCGCCCGCCTGCTCAAACTAAGAGGTCGCCAGTTCGATTCCCAGTCAGGCACACACCTGGGTTGCAGGCCGGGTCCCTGGTTGGGGGCACGTGAGAGGCAACTGATCAATGCGTCGCTCACACATTGATGTTTCTCTCCCTGTCTTTCTCCCTCCCTTCCCCTCTCTCTAAAAGTAAATAAATAAAATCTTTTTTTTAAAAAGCTGTAGATTTGTGTAAGAATAAATTTTTGTTGTGGAAAAAAAAACCTCTGAGTGCCTCTGAATTTTCAGTGTCCCCATTCACAAATCACCAGGCACCCCACCCAATGCATCCCAGAGTAATGGGTTGGGGTTTCTGCCTAAGTCCAGGGTCTGGTGAGGCAGGGGGAGGCCCTGCACTGTTGGCCCAGGCTCCTGGGCCCAGGCCAGGAGATGCGGTCTCACATCTTCAGCAGAGCCCTGGGCCCAGCTGGGTCAGGACCTGCCTCATTCTGGGCACCAGTCAGGCACCTGGCCCCAGTGACGCAGCTACCTGCCTGCCTGGAACACCGCCCTCAGTAATAACGGTAATTATAACTATTATTAGTGTCCCATTGTGACGATGGTAATACCCAGGGGAGGCCGTTGGGCATCGAGGTCAGATGCGACTGTGTCAGGCAGACCTGGCACACCTTGGCTGTGGGAACTTAGGCCAATGACTTGACCTCTCTGCGTCTCAACCTCCTCCTCTGGGAAGTGGGGTGAAGTTGCTGAGAGGCACCGGTTCCTATGGGCTGTCTGGTGGCAGCGATGAGACCTAGGCTAGCCCGTTGGGGACAGAGCCTGAGCTGCAGCTACAGGAAGGGGGGCCCTGCGGCACTGCTGGGTGCTTTTAGGGTGAGCCCACAGTACCCCACCGAACGTGCAGTCCAGGGCTCCCGCAGCCGCACTGCCTGCCGGTCACCAGCGGACGAGGCTTTCGGGGCATCCACCCCCTGACGCCGGAATGTTCACAGGGACCGGGCTGTGGGCAGGCCCAGGAAACTGGTCTCCCCGTCGCAGCCTCAGGGGTGCCCACATTTAAAGACAATTTGGGAGAAAAAAAAAACATCAGTAACTTATTCATTGGTGCAATTGACCTTCTGCACCTGAATGCAGGTTCTCCAGGCTGTCCCTGTTCAGTTCCATTCTGTTGGCTGCAGTTTCTGGTTTACCTGCTGAGGTTCCTGGAAACCCCGAGCTCTCCTGGGTGTTGCCTTCAGCACATCTGATAAGCGGAGCTGCCTCCTGCGGCTCCAGACGCTGATTAAAATGGGCTGGCTGCAGGCGGAGGCTACACCCGACCCTTAGGGACCCTCCTTCTCCAGGTGGCACTGGTTTTATTTTTTTATTATTTTTATTTTAATTTAAAGATTTGAGAGAGAGAGAGAGAGAGAGAGAGAAAGAGGGAGACATCGATTTATTGTTCCACTTATTTAACATTCGTTGGTTGATTCTTGAATGTGCCCTGACCAGGGATCGAACCTGAAATCTTGGTGTATGGGGACGATGCTCTGACCAACTGAGCTACCTGGCCAGAGCCATGCACTGTTCAAAGCATCATCTCTGGGTCACTCTGTCCAGGGAGTTGTGACCCCTGCTCCTAACCACCCTGTTCTTCAGCCCACATTTTCCACTCCACCCAAAGGACAGCACAAAGAACTTGTTCCCAAGACACGCTAGCATCTGTCACACCTGTGTGCCTTTGCCCACAGTGTTCCCTTTGTGTTGGACACTCTGTCCCTCTTCCTCACCTGGCTGCCTCCCACAGCTGGACTTCTCCTTGCCCCCCCAAACTGACAGGCTCCCCCAGGCCCCAATTTCCTGCTCATGGCACCCTTGCACTGTGCTGGCCCATCTGCCTACCCACTGGCCCCCGTTTACAGCCTGGGACCCCGGGGTCCCCGAGCCCAGCCAGAGCTGGGTCCCTGGAGAGGCAGCACTGGGCTGTTGAAAGACTCTGGGCTTGGGGCCAGGCAGACTTGGGCACATGGCTTACCGCGCCAGAGCCTCAGTTTCCTCACTTGTTAAGTCGGGACCCTGGCCCTGTTAGGGACGGGATGAGGACCACAGACCATGGACCTCGTGTACAGAGTGCTGGGCTCATGGCGGACTCTCCGCCTTCGCTGGCTGAATGCACGAGCCGCAATCCTCGTCCTCAAGTTCACAGTCTGGCTGGGAGTGGAGGAGGGACAGAAGGACGTGGGTGGAGGGGACACCAATGCGCCATTGGAACCCCCAGGATGGGGCGTTGCTTCTGCCAGGTGGGGGGAGGCTGGGCAGGCTTCACAGCAGACGAGGTGCGTGTGCTGAGCTCAGAGGGGGCTCCTCACCGCCACAGCCCACAGAGCCCCCTGGCTTCCAGAGTGAGCTGTCCCGCAGCCCACCAGTGCCGGCCAGCGTGTGCTGCGCACCTGTGTGTCTGGTTTCTCGGGGTGCAGAGCAGCCTTCGGCCCTTCCAGGCTGGCTCCGAGCGCCACGATTCCTAAGTTATGAGTCCAGGGACATCCTCCTCCAACAAACAGCCCGAGGCGGTGAAATGAGCCCAGGCTGGGAGAATCTGGCGAGTTTCGGAAGCGTGCCTTGGAGGGTACGACAGCCATGCTCGGCGGGGAGGAGGGCTCCCCGGAGCTGCCTCTGCTGTGGCCTGAGGACCTCAGAGTGTTCCCAGCTGCTGGCCCCTGACACTGTGCCCCGAATCCCACCGTCACCCACCCCCTTCTTCAGACAAGGGCTTCTATTGACACAGAAATATTTTGTCTGGGAGAGGGAACACTTTGCTGTATTACTGAAGGAAACGAAGATGAAAAGTCACTTTTACTGGGTACCTACTGTGTACGAGGGGCACCCCCCACACTGACTTCGAGTCCCCAGGCGGCCTGGCCAGGCGTCGCCCAGCCCTGCAGGTGAGAGGACGGACACCCAGAAGGGCAGGAGGTTGCCAAGGGCTTGCAGGGCCCGACCTGGAGCCCAGAGCTGACTCAACCTTGCTGCACTCACCCAGGGCTCCTCCGCCTCCCCATCTGTGCACAGCTCCCTGGTTGTGACGCAGACAGTGCCAGGGTCTTGGGGACCTGAGCCCTGGGTTCCCTGAAGCTCTGCCTCCAGCCAGCTGTGTGGCCCCAATGATCACTTCCCGGCTTGGAGTTCTCCCCATCCGGGATGCGGTAGTGGGAGCACCTACCCTGTGCCCCGTAGGGACAGATGGAGATGGCAAATGTGGTCACGCAGGGTCTGGGCTGGGGCTCAGCAGAGGACACGTGTGCGTTCTCACCAGCTCAGGGAGGGCTAGGCACCTGCAGCCCCAGGACAGTCCTGCAGAGGAGGCGCCGGCATGCCTGACCAGGAGGGCGGGGCTCCCCGCCCACTCACAGCAGCTGGGGTATTAGAAGCCCCAGCGCCCCCACCCCAGGAACAGGCATTCCGGCTGCCCTGAGACCAAAGAGGGTCCTGGCAGAGCGAAGGACAGCTTTGGGGTGAGACTGTGGGGGCAATTCCCTTCCCGAGGGAAGGGCGGAGGACGGCCACCTTTGGTGAACTGTGGACCATGGCAGGGACAAGTGGTCGAGCAGACAGGGCACACGGTGGCCTTAACGTAATGACTGGCGAATGAGTGGCCGTCTTCGGATCTCCAGACAAGCTGTGTCACCTCAGTGGGCGTAACATACAGAGCAGGTAAGTATGGGACCGGTAGTGGCATAGGATGGGCACTCAGCCCAGGGAGCCCACCCGCCATACCTCCGAGAGACAGTCATCTCACCTTAGCTTGCTTACCTCCAGGAACAGAGGGCTCACTACCTGGAGTCTGAAACGGAGCGGACCCTGGCCCTGTTTTCAGAGCTCATGGTCTGGAGGGGGCAGTACGTGCGGCCGAGAGGGTGACTTCACAGGGCTACCTCCGTGCTCCTGTTAAGGCTGTTCCCAGCGGGAGAAGAGCCAGGCTGTTCTGTAGGTGGGTCCTGGAGACCCATCCTTTGCAGGAAAAGGAGTCTGTGTTCAGGTGGCTGCCAGGAGCCTGCAAACCCCTAGACCCCACCCAGCCTCCCTGGGGGCAGCCAGGAGACCAACACCTGCCCCCTAAGGCTTCTGCTCCCCTGCTCCCCTTCCTTCCACCTCTCTCCCAGGGGAGAGGGGCCTCCTGGGACTCCACCCTCCTCTAGGGGTGACCATCTAATGGCGTGTTTCAGGGACAGCTGTGAGAGGCTGACCCCTCTCCCCAACCCACCTGGGTGGGGGAAGGGGCTACCCTGAGGAGGCACCTGAGCACCCCACCCCCATCCAAGACTGAGGCTATGTTGACCTGGGGCAGCAGGGGCTCTGTGAGGAAGCCCAGGTCAGTGCAAGGGCCTCCTCGCCCCTCCACCTGCCTGGGGCTTCCTCCTCAGGGAATAGCCAGCCATTCCTGTTGGGCAGGTCCCAGGGGCCGGGCCCTGGGTCTCCAGGGCTCCTTTCTCCTCTTTCCCAAAGCTGCTGACAGATCCGCCTCCCGGAGGAGCTGAGCAACGGTTTTCTCTTTCACTGTGACCTCCAAAGAGAAAGCCCATCGCCTGGTGCTGGGTGGGCCACAGAAGGATGCACAGAGGCCCCTGGGCCCTATTTGGTCTGAAAGCCGGGGACCAGAAGCAGTCACCAGCCCTACGTCACAGGAAAGGGCCAGAGCCATCTTTTCCCTCTGGGCATGCCGGGCGGGACTTGCCAGCTGCCCCTCCCTGAAGCCAGAGGAAGGCCGATCCTCATCCCTGCCCAACTAGGTCGGGTTTGGGGGTGGGGAGCGAGAGCACATCTGTCCTTCCAATCAGGAACCCCACTTCTGGGAACCTCTGCCGAGGGAACAGCTGGGTGGGAAAACCAGCCTGTGCACAGACACGCCCCTCAGGAGCTGTTTCTAACTGGACAGCCCGGAAACGACCTGTGACCAGCAGCGGGGCCGCCACCACCGTGCACCGGTGCTGGTTAAATATCATAGGGGTGTGAGATAGGACAACCCCGGAGGCGGGGCGTGGAGGTCCTCCATCAGTCGCCTGTGACTCCTGAAGCCCCCACCCTGGTGAGAGACCCTGGTGCAGGTGAAACCAACGGGCCCCGGGATTCACCCAGAGGTGGTGGGTCAGAGTCTCCAAGGAGGAACCTGGCTAACTGTGTCCCACCAGATTTGTCACCAGGCAGGTATGAGGAACCCTGCTCACGGTAAAGACTTCAGCTCAGTGATGCGTCTATTTAAACCTCGTTCAGCCTCTGTCGTTGCATCTGTGAAATGGGTCTGCCCTGGAGGTCTGGGGAAGGTTAGTGATGTGGATGAGAAAGGGGGTGCTGTAATCAATCCAACAAATGCACCCTCCCAGGGTGGTCTGATCACAAACGCCTGACTGGGTAGGTCGCGGTGGGTAGTCCAGCCCCAGGCACATAACTTTTAAGAGAAGGTTTACCTTTGCCTCAAACGGGCCCGGTCCGTTGTTCCTGTGCATTGAGCTTGGAAAGGCCAGCGGGACCATCTTTCTCAGGCCCCTCGGAGGCGTGCCCACCCTCCAGAGAGCGCGAGCCTTGTTAACCGCCCTGCAATCCGCCACCCCCTCCCTTGCTGGATTCACACCCAAGCTTGTGTTATCACTAGGTCCACATCTCACTGGGAAAGGGGGAGGCCCAGACCAGGGAGAGCACCTCACCGTGGAAACAGGTTGTTCTGGGGAGTGGGGGAGGGAGGAAGAAACGGGAGCTGTTTCCCTTCCTTCCCAACACCGGAGTGTTATTTGATTTATTTTCCAGCCTGCGTGCCTGCATGGAAGAAAACACACACTGCAGTTCTCAGGAGCATCCGAGACCTCGCTTCCTGGCAGTGTCCTCGGTTTGCCTCAGATGAGCTCGTAAAAGCCCGCTGCAGGTTCCGCTGCTTCCTGCATGGGCAGTAAGATCGTGGGCAGGGTGGGTCCGCGCGGTGCGGACCGCCATCCCCCCTTGTACAACCTGTGTCTCCCTCTCTCTGCCTCCCCCCCCACACACTGTCCTGTAACCCCCAGGGCAGTTTTCTCCTGCATGTTCATTCCTCCTGGGCCACAGTGGACATCCCAAGGCCCGGGAGCTGCAGGAAGGCTAGCCCCCCTTTCTGTAGGGTCTTTCCTGCACTCCCCCTGCAAAGGGCCCTTGGGCAGGAGGGGTCTCTGCCCTGAAGTTCAGTGGGGCTGCTGCTCCCTGGCTCTCGAACGAGTCTGCCACCTGCCTCTGCAGAGGGCTGCACCTGCAATGGGAGGGAGCCGTTAGGAACCCCCAAAATACACAGATGAAGTTTGACTTCTGTGGATCAAATGGACATAAGAATTCTCCCTCCTCCTCACAGGCCCGTCGGAGGATGGGAAGAGGAAACTGCGCACTGGAAATGGCTGAGATTGCGGGGGGGGGGGGGGGGGGGGGGGGGGGGGGGGGGGGGGGGGGGGGGGGGGGGGGGGGGGGGGGGGGGGGGGGGGGGGGGGGGGGGGAGGACGCCCCGGGGGGTGGTGGCCCAGCAGGTGGCCCTGGGCCTGGGTTACCACGGGCCAGCTTTTGTTGTTATTTGCACACATTATGTTTGCATTGTAAACAAAATAATGCATGCACTTAAGTAAAAAAAAAAGATTAAATAACACTAAAATGTTGGGAAGGAAAGGAAAGGAAAGGAAAGGGCTCCTTTTCTTCCTCCCTCCTGCGCTCCCCAGAGCGACTGGTTTCCACGGTGAGTTGCTCCTTCTGGTTTGGGCCTCCACGTTCCCCAATAAGACGTCTACATCGCTATTTCTAGATTTCTCAATTCTGGACGTTTCTCTTGCCTTTCTGTTGTGACAGATGAGGTTTCAGCTCTCTTCCACCCGCCCACTCTGGAACCTGCCCACCGCCAGCGTCCATTAGAGGACTTGATGCGGTCCTCGGTTAACCGGCCAATGTAAACGCTCTCCCGGAAGTCACCTAGTGGTCACTGACGCAGAGGGTTCCTTTCCTTGTAGAGTCTTGTTTGTTTGTGCCCTGGGGTTAATCCTTTTATTAAAAACTTGCAAGGTAACTATCTATGTGTGACTTCTTAATTTTCCCGTCTGATCTACTCTAAACCTGGTATTGTCAGACGCTCAGGCATTTGGTATCTGATCTACCCCGTTTCCGGCCGTCCAGGCGGAGCCCTGACGCCAGGCCTCTGATAGCGTCCTGCACAAACCCAGCCCCCTGGGGTCTGCCCCTGTGCGCCTTGAAGGGCTCTGCCTTCTGGGTCTGCTCTCAGTTCCTAGGAGAATGTGCTCCAGAAGCCTCTAGAAGGTGCCCAGCAGTCATTTCTTTCTTAAAAACATATTTTATTTATTTATTTTTAGACGGAGGGGAAGGGAGGGAGAAAGAGAGGGAGAGAAACATCCATGCGTGGTTGCCTCTTGCACACCCCCTACTGGAGACCTGGCCTGCAACCCAGGCATGTGCCCTGACTGGGAATCGAACCGGCGACCCTTTGGTTTGCAGGCCCATGCTCAACCCACAGAGCCGCACCAGCCAGGGCCCATGGCAGTTCATTTCTGCTGTGACCTTGCATTTCTGAAATGTTTATATTCCAGTCTCATCCTGGCCGGTTTCTCTCTGTGGGGAGGAAATCTTTTTCCTTCAGATTTTAAGGCAACTGACAACTCAGTCATCTTCTAGCTTCCACTGTTTCTAATGGGAAGTCCAATGCCAGGCTTCAAACACATATGTTAATTTAAAAATGCATGCCCTAGCCGGGTAGCTCAGTACACCCAAGTTACAGGTTCAATCCCCAGTCAGGGCACATACAAAAATTGACCAATGAATGCATAAGTGAGTGGAACAACAAATTGATATTTCTCTCTGTCTCTCTTCCCCTTCCCCTCTCTCCAAAATCAGTAAAAAACAAAAAAAATAAAAATAAAAATAAAAATATATGCACACAGTTTCAAAAATCAAATAAAATGATAAGGCTTAGTAAAACAAACAGAAAAACCAGCCTCCCGCCTGGTGTCTCCCGCCCTGGACCTCTGCTTCCCAGAGGCAACCAGTCCCCATTCTCCCACCTTCTCTTCTGTCTCCAACCTGCACCCAACTCACTGCTGCCTTTTGCTCCAGACCAGGAGGGGTCAGTCCGCCGACACCCCTCCCCATGCCGTCTCCTCCCCCAGCCTCCCACGGTGGCTATGTCACAATTTTTGGTTAAATCAATATTGTTTACATATTCTGCTGTATAAATCCTTCAGTCAACCGAGCCACCAGGCGTCCTGTGACTTCTGGTTTCCCTGGGATTAATAATTGCCTCTTTGTTTGACTTGCTTGAGTTAAGCACGCATTCACCACCCAACTCTTGGACAGAGCTCTGATATTCCTCCCAAGACAGCCGAGCCCCCAGGGGACCCTTGAGTGTTGTTCTCTTGCTGGGCCAGCTCCTCCCAGACCCTCCCTCTCCCATCCTATCCGTGCTGATTGCTTCTGGCCCCGCCTTCCCCCGGGGGTCTCTTACACCATCACCTCAGGCTCCTTGTTCCCTGCATTTCATATCTGCTTGTTTCTTGGTTCATGTCTAATTTTAGAGAAAGGATGTCTGGGAGATCTTTTTTTCTTTTTTTCTTTTTTCTTTGAAAATGTCTTACTCTGCACTTGACTGATTAGGTACTGAAATAATTTCCGTCAGAAAGCTGAGGGCTTTGCTTCACGTTCCACAGCTCTTGGAGGGCTGCTGAGGATGTCGATGTTGCTCCAATTCCTGGTGCTTTGTATGTGCTCTCCACCCCCCACCCCGTGGATGTTTTCGGGATCTGCTCGGTTCTGGTGTTCTGATGGGCCTAGGGTTGCCGGTGGAAGTGGGGCTCTTGTGGTATCGTGAGAAAAAGCATTTCAGGGACCCACAGAAGAGGATGAGGTCTGGTGGTGAGATTTATTCACTAAGCAAAGTCAAAAGGGTGCCCCTCCAGTGTCCCATCTCTGTCGGTCCCGCCACGGAAAATCGGGGCTAGAAATAGAGTCCGTGTCCAGAGATCCTGCGCCCTGTTCACGCTCCGTCCTTGGGAGCTCGCGCCACCTGCTGCGGGCCCAATGGATGCTACACCCACATGGTTGCATGTTCCCAGGTGAGAGAGGGCAAATGCGTGAGGTAAGTGCAGGTTGCAGAAGAGACAAGATAGAGAGAGGTTTTTTGACTTCTTTGTTCCCCTGGGATCACATCCAGGAACTTCTTCAAAATCACCAACCAACATCCCAAGCTTCCAAGGGCTTTCGATGGGTCCACCCCCTAATTAGACCGACAGGTCTCTGTGATCAGGCACTGCCCCCTGGACCCCCCCCCCCCCCGCACACACACACACACAATAAGGTGCTGGAGGGGGGAAGGGATGAGTATTAATCCCCTTGGTGGAGCAGAGCTGTGGTTCCCTGGGGTGCGAAGCCAGCAGGCTCATGCTCGCCAGTTTATTGAGCTCCATGTCTAAATCCCTTTCCTCTCTTTCTCATTAATAACTAGTTCATCACCTACAGTAACACTGCTATGGTCTTTTTTCTTCTTCACATGTATACCTTTGAAGGGGGATCAGATGTCGGACGAATTTTAGTTTCAGGTAATCGCTAATATGCTTAGTAATCAGTACGTGTAAAAGGCTGTTGTTCCAGGAGCTGAAGGTGGGACCCTCCCTGACTCCAGGGGACCCCAAGCAGTTCCCCCTTTGTGCCCCAGGAGGGCTGCAAGCAGTGAAGATAGTATCTGAGCCGTTGTGCTCCAGGGGGAGATGCCCACCACCCAGGGCACAGAGGAGACCGCTGCCCGGAGCGAGAATGCTGCAGTTTTTTAATCCAATTAACTTTCCCCGATTCCCATCCCCTTGCCTACACTTTTCTTCTCCTTATAATGGAACTTAAGACAGTCTGTTAGGGGACAAACCCACCATCTTCTCAGATCGCCGTGCATCTGAATACAGTACTCACAGAGACTCAATCCCTGTCTCTGCCTACTGGGTCTGGTGGTGACAGGCAGCCCGAACGCGGCTTTTCTGGTTTCGATCTGTGTTGTTGATGTAAGAGAATTGTAATTATAAGACTTTATTTTAGCCAAACAGATGACATATTCCGGGGAGCAAGATCTCAAACGCTCAGTTTCTTTGATGCGTTTAAAATGAAGGAGGGGCTGTACCTGGAGGTGGGAAAAAGCCAGGCAGGGGTCGGGTTACGGGAGCGTGAACAAGATCGAGTGCTCACGTGAGCATTGCTTCTGGCCTCTCCGAGGAGTCAGCCCAGATGCACGAGAGAACATCCACAGGACTCGCTGGAAACCTTTCCCTAAAGAAGTTAGGTGCCTGGGGGCTGACCGCCTGACCTGACCCCTCAGGGGTTTCTGATCAGATCACCCTGGGAGGTTACTTTTCCTGGAGCTGCCGCCTTTTCCTTCCAGTCTCCTTTAGTCCTAGATAATTTTCTTTGTGTGTGTTACATCTTTAACACTTTTCTTCCCTTCATTTTATCCCATTAGATACAGGAAAGAAATAGGGTTGTTATGTGAATACCACGGTCAACTCCAGACTCCCTAGCCCCCTTTCCCGTCCTAGGCTGCGCAGTTGAGGGTGATGCGGAGGCTTTGGATAACCTTAGAGAAGAGGGTCTCTACATCCAGACACGTGGGGAGGGGCGTGCCCCGAGAAATGGAGGTGGTTCCTTCTAGCTCAGGCTGACCCCTCATCCAACCCAGTGTGTCTCAGCCCTGCCTGCAAGGCCTGCCTTCTGCGGATATTCTGATTAAACTGGTCAGGGGGTGGGGGGGTGGGCGCTGAGCACCTGCACTCTGCCAGCTTTAGGTAATTCTTCCAGGTGCCCAGGGCCGAGAACCACAGGGCTGACCTTGTGTGGAGAGCCTGACCGGCTGCCTCCTGAGGCCCCGGACCAGCCTCCAGAGACTCCGGGTGTGCAGATGCTGCTGCAGGCGTTTTTCACTGCAGATGCAGGTCCTGGTGTGGAACTGCGGCTGGGTTGGGCCAGTTCTTTTTTTAAAAGATTTTATTTTTTTATTTTTAGAGAGAGGGGTAGAGAGAGAGAGAGAGAAAGAGGGACAGAAACATTGATGTGAGAGAGAAACATGATTTGTTGCCTCTTGAATGTGCCCTGACTGGGGACAGACCTGACCAATTCCGAAACCCAGGCTTGTGCCCTGACTGGGTATCGAACTGGTAACCTTTCATTTAGCAGGACGACACCCCACCCACTGAGCCCCACTGGTCAGGGTCTGAGCCTTTTCTGGAGAGAAGGCTCAGCTCAGCGGTTAGGCGGTCAGGATCCCAGGAGACTCGTTCCATCCGGGCTCTGGGGCAACCCAGGCCTCGCTGGCCTCAGCAGAGCAAAGCCCAGGCTCAGAGACAGGTACTTGGGATGGGGGGGTGAGACTCAACCAGAGCCACCCTGCTGGCAGGTGTCAGACCAGACACACAGACTCTAAGCCTGGGGCATTTCTACTTAGCCCAGCCGACTCCTTTATCATTCGTTCATTCATTCATTCATTCATTCATCCATTCATTCCACAAACTCTCCCCAATTCCCAGGCTCTGTGCCCAGAGGGCACCGGGGAGCAGTGGTGAACTAAATGGCGCCTAAGAGTGGGTGGTTTCAGTTGCTTAGGGCGCAACTTCTCTCTGCCCAGCTGCAGGCTCACCTGGGCGCTGGGGGGGACAGTGTCACTTCAGCCCAGCCTCACCCAGAGCAGGCCCCAGGAGGAACGAATGCTGCAGCAGACAGGAGACAGGGGGCAAGCAGGAGGGGCTGGTGGAGCTGGGCCGCAGCGGCAGGAGCACATTAACAATTAAGGTCCTCGCCGACTTTCGTTCCGCCCTCAGCACATGAAATATTCAGGCAGCCGAGGAGAGATCGGTCTCGGATCTCTGCCTTGATGGTTGGAGGCCTTAGGCCCAGGGCACCGGGGCGGCACAGGTGTGGCCCACAGGCATCCCAGGCAGGTGGTGCAGCTGCAGACCCCTGTAGAACACCCCACAGGCCCAGCCCCAAGGGTCTCAGGGAAGAGCGAGCCTTTGTCCTCAAAGAGCACAGCTGGGGGAGGCGGAGGCAAAGTGGCCATCACACGTGGGGCCGCCCTGCCCGCCCCCCTCCTGGCACAGCAATGCCAGTAGCCACCAAGGCACGCACCTGGGCTCCGAAGCCTCATGTCTGGGACCTGGAGCTTGTCACCTGCAGTAAACCCTGTAATTATCCTACGAGGAGCACAAATCATGTTGCATTGCATCTGTGCATGTGTGAAAGCATCAGATTGATAAATATAAACATTTCACATAAGTCACAGCGGGCAGGACTGCTGCACCATTTCTGCTTGTTCACTGGGCACCTCATGTATGAAATCTGGCCGGGGCTTCTCTTGTGCCCTGAGGGCCCTGAGGGAGATGAAGTGGGTTGTGGAAACTGCGCGCCGCGTCACCCACCAGAGTGACAACACCGGCTGTTGGCAGGACGGGCAGGGCACCTTATACTGCGCTGGTGGGAATGCAAGGTAGCACCGCCACTTCAGCGTGGGGCTGGGCACCGTCCAGCGGCCCTGACGCTGTGTGCGCTGTATGACCCAGCCGCCCCACCTCTCCGTGTGGGAGCCCGGTTCACGCTCATCACTCAGGACCCGTGTCCAGGAACGTCCATGGCAGCACCGCCGGTTATAGCAAAAATAAAATAAATAAAATAAAATAGAAAGAAACCTCTTTCGCTAGGAGAAGAGAAAAATAAAGGTCGCATATTCGCACAATGCGTATTAGGAGAGCAGAGCTTCTCCGCTGGGGAGATTTGACCCCAAGGGTCCTTTGGCAAGGTCTGGAGATGTTTTTGGCTTCCACATGGATAGAGGGCAGGGGTGCGGGTGAACATCGCAGAGCACCCAGGACAGCCCCCCTGCTTCCCCACAGCACAGACTAATTCTGACCCAAACGTCTACCGCGCTGAGGCCCAGAGCCCTTGTGGTCCAGCCACACGCACGCACGAATGAGCGGCAGCCGCCGATGTCAGCACCGCAAGTGATGGGCGCGCCACAGAGCACGTGGCGTGCGAGAGCAGTTGATGGCGTCTAAACGCCTGCAGACTCGGCAGTGCGTTATAATGGGGGACTGAGCACCCTGAAAGCACAGGAACAGCCAACGTGCCATTCAGAGTTGGGTTACCCAGGGTCGGGGTGGGCTGGGCCACGTGACCTGTGGCGCGCTCCCAGGCCCCGGCTGCACCGAAGTTAGTTGTGACATGAAATGGGTCTAATGAGAATGATGTTTTTAAGTGCACTGAGGTAGGAGCTGGTCCTGCGACTCAGAGCTCGACTCAGAGCTCCGCTGACTCAGTTTCCCCGGGGGCTGAGCCTCCCTCTGGGCCTTGCTTCTCAGGGCAATGGTGTGAGGGGATGTCAGTGGCCCCACCTGAAACAGAGGGCCAAAGAGAGGCTGACAACACCGATGTGCCCCTCGCCGTGGTCCCTACAGGGATGGCTCTCCCAGGCCTCCAGCCAGCCTGGCTTTGCAGCCTCCTGGCTGTCACGCAGCCCCAGCTGACCCTCTGGCCCATCCCTCCCCTCACACCTCTTGTCATGGGTTCCCTATCGAACAAGCACGGCCAGGTCTCTCTTCCGCTCTGTGTTCTTGTGGGGCTCCCACTGACCTCAGGTTAACCTGAGGCCTTTGCCTGTGACCTCCGTGGTTCTGGGCAACTGTCCTGTGCATTGCTGATCTGGGACCCCGAGAACAGGGCCTGGCACATGGGGTGGTGGTGGGAGTGCAGGAGCCCAACCTGCCCCCAGACCTCCCACTGCTACCCCCTAGGGGGGCGATGTCCAGGCAAACTCTGCTGCTGGTGGCCCCGGGGTCAGTGGGAGCTGGGACACTCGATCACCAAACTGTGTTCTTGGGGTTCCCTGCTGCTCCATCTCAAAAGGAGGTGGGTGGCAGCCCAGGGCCATGCCTGGCACCGTTTGGAGCCCATTTTGCCACAAGCGCTGGGTTTGCGGGACAGGCCCTAGCGTTTACCTCTGGAGCGTGGGTGCAAATGTTCATGAAGGAACACTGACCTGGTCCCGAGGATGGGAGAGCAGGGGAGGGGTGTGGCTCTGCTCTTCGGAGCCTCGCCAGAGCTCTGGGGTGCGCTCCACACTGGCGCTATGGGTAGGGCTTGGGTGAGAGTGTCGTGGCTCAGAGAGGGCTAGGCATTGGCCTGAATTCACCCAGCACACCGGGGACTAAGGAGCTGGGGGACCAAGCCAACAGCTTTCAGTGGTCTGCCTGCAGGGATAGCTGGGAAGCTCCGACCCTGGCCATAGGCTCCAGCCTCTCACTGTCTTGGTTGAAACAAGGAAGTGCTGAAGCAGGAGGAAGCTGGGGGCCCAGCACAGGGCAGGCCCTGAGCACAGCGGAACCAGAGCCATAGCGGAAAACCCAGTTCTCCCCTCTGACTGGGAGTGATCGGTAGGAACACTCTTGAGCTCAAAGGGCCCGAGTTCAAATCTAACCCCACTCACTTACTGGCTTTGTGCTTCGGACAAGTGACTGACCCTGTGTGAGCCTCAAAATGGGGAGCCGCTGCCTTGGAGGGCCACCGTGAGGACTCAGTGTGACAACCTCCGTGCAGCCCTTGCGTGGGCAGGTACAAGCCATGGAAGCGCTCAGTCGGCACTGTCCTGGAACTACGGTCACTCTCCCACGGGCCCTGATTTCTTTCTCTTTTAAAAGGATTTTAAATTTTTATTTATTTTTAGAGAGAGGGGAAGGGAGGAAGAAAGAGAGGGAGAGAAACATCGATGTGGGTGAGAAACACTGACCAGTTGGCTTCTCTTACCTGCCCTGACCGGGGACCGAACCTGCAACCCAGGCATGTGCGCCAACCAGGAATCGAATTGGTGAGCTTCTGCTTTGCAGCATGAGGCCCAACCCACGGAGCCATACCCAAGGCTTTGCACATCCACAGGCCTCTGAACACCGCCTGGAAGTTCTCACTTGGTGATCTGAGCTTGGTGCAGACAAACGCCCAAGTCTACAGGGATCCACGCCCAGCCCTAGAAGGCCGATGACACTCCCACCACTGGAGGGCTGGATTAGAATCCCTGGCACCTGCCAGGTGCAGGTAGGTGGAAGGAGGTGGCGGTGGTGGTTGTTGTTGACTAGCAGGGCCCTGGGGAGAGGGCCGCCCTTCCTCCCCTGGCTCCCAGAGCCCTGTGCCTCCCGGCGCTGCCCTCATGCTCCAGCAACAAGACCCTGCGGCATCTGCAACCCGCCTCACCGCTGCTCCCCTCTGGGCCTGGGCCGGTGCTGCTCCCCCCCAACAGTCTGACGAACTCCTGCTTGTTCTTCCAGATTCGACTCCAGTGTCACCTCCTCCAGGAAGCCGCTCCTTGTCTCAGGATGCTCTCAGATGGATGCCTCCTGCGCATCTCTTTTGCAGTACCATGTACAATGTACATAAGATCGCACACGCACATGCCTTTATGGATAGAGACTTCTAGAATGCTTTCTAATTTTATTTACTTAAACATTTTATTTATTGGTTTTAGAAAGACAGAGGAAGGGAGAGAGAAACATCAATTTGCTGTTCCACTTATTGATACACTCATTGGTTGATTCTTCTATGTGTCCTGACCAGGGATTGAACTTGCAACTTTGGCTCTAACTGACTGAGCCACCTGGCCAGGGCTAATGTTTTTGTATTCAGTAAACTAACAAATGAAAGTGACCTTCTGGGGCTGTCTCCGCCCCTTCCAAGCAAGGGCCTCACACTTGATTGGTCATGCCCTGGAGAGCCGCACCTTCACTCAGCAAACAGCAGACGTGCCTGCAGAGGGGCCTGGGCTCTGCGCCCCAGTTGGGCAGGAGATCAGAGAGCCCCTCCCCTGCTCCCGCCTCCCAGAGGAGGGGAGACAGTCACTTACCGCCACCGTGTGCTCTTCTCATTTCTGCAGTGCACAGACCCTGCGTTTTGGAATAGTTTATCAACTCTGCACCAGCTCTCTCCCCTGCTGGCTCTCAAATACATCTGTGAGGCTTAAAACGGACACACACAGCCCGGGAGAGTCTGGGGGAAGAATTGGGGTGTGGTGGCACCCCTTTATGTTTGCAGAGACCCACAACTGTTTGTACTGGGCCCTAGAGCGGTACTGTATTAGAGGTCCATGGTCTGGTCTCACAGTTTTCACGACAAGGTGGGGCTTCTCATGATCAAGGGCTTAAAGGGCCAAGATGCGTGATATTTCCTAGGTCCTGGCTCAGGTGACAGGGTCTGTCAGACCATGGGTACTCTATTCTTGGTACCTCTTGCAGGACCCTGGGGGCTGTGGGTCCTCTGCGGGATGGCTCTGGCTTTGCTTCAGGAGCCTATCTCAGCTTGGCACCCTCTCGACCTCCTGCGGTCCTACCCTGTCCTGCCCAAGCCTGTCCAGCCAGGGTGCTGGGAGCAGAGACTTTCTCTCCAGCCACCCAGCCGCCTCATCTGTGGCACTTTGTCTTTGCTGCCCCAGGGGGCTGTTAGAGACACTCCCGGGAGGTCTTGGCCAGGGCACCCTTCGTTCCAGTCTGCGGATGATGCCCTCAAACCCCTTCTCTAGATAGAGGCTTCATTTTTCTCTCAGGAAGTTCAGCTAAACTGCTAGCCAGGGAGGATCCGGGGACTGAGAGGCAGGCCACCAGAGCCGCCAGGAGCCACACGCATGGGGCAGAGGCCCCCACAAGTGCAGTGGCCACGCCCTCCCTCGACTTCCCTGGTGAGTCTCGAGTCCTACGCTCACCCCTCTCTCCCCCAGGAGCAGCTCCATGCGCAGGCTTCCTTCTGGGAGCGTGCGCGCGCCTGTGTGCACAAGGCAGCTGTCACTCTGGCTTCTTGGAGTGGGAAGGACCCACAGCCTCCCCACGTAAGACCCAAAACCCTTTTTCTCTGCTCACTCGGTCTGGGATCCAGGGCTCGGTGGGCTCAGCCGGCCTCCTTGCCTGCAGGATCCTCCACTCCCCTGGGGCTTCACACCCAAAGCTACATGCCCCCCCCTCCCCCTCCTCTCCCATCCTGCCTCCTCCTGAACATCCGCCTGCAGAGACAGGCTGATGGGCGGGCAAGGAGGTCCTGAGTCTGTATGGACCTCCCTGGGCACGCCCCCCACCCCCAGTCCCTTCTCCACATTCTTTCTGGAGTGAGTCCCTTAAAGGCAAACTGGGTGGCGTTGTTTCCTGCTAACCCCCCACTGCTTTCCCAGCAGCCTTAGAACCCTGCAGGAGCTGGCCCCTGGGGCCTCATCTCTCCCCCACTTCCCCAGCCCCCTCCCAGCCTCAATGGCCTTCCTTGAAGAGACCACTAACCAGCCACCCCTAGGGGCCTCTGCACTAGCTTTTCCCTCCACATAGAGCGCCCTTCCCCCCTATCTGTGTCCTCTTCGCTCAGATCTCAGATTAGATGCACCTCTTTCCTCAGAGGTCCTCCTGACCGCAGGACCTAAAGTAACCGATTATCACTTTCCGTGACAGCAGCTGGTCTTAATCCTACGCACAGCACTTAGACAGCCTCATAGTTATCTAATTTATCTTCTCCCCTTCTTGCCTGCGCGAGTGTCGAGTTCCCTCAGAGAGCGCGGCTTCTGAGGTCGTCCTCCGCAGAGCCTTGGGGGTCTAGAACTGGTCTGGCTGGAGCAACGCTGGCTGCTGGTTCTGGGATGGAAATGGGGCACCAGCTGCTGCTGCGGCGCGCGCTCCGGGTCGAGTGCGCGGGTTTTATCTCAGTTGCGGGTCCCAGGGGACCCACGCCCCCCTCCGCTTGGCTCCCAGCCGACGCGCCTTAAATGCGCTCCGGGGACACGAAGATAACGAGGCAGACTCACAGGCGGTGTGAAGGGGCGAGGCCGCCGGTGGGGAGGGGGTTCTGCGGCTGGCTCGGAGCCTTGCGACCCCAGCGTTAAGGCCCCAGTGGTCTCCACCTCGCAAATCAAAGATTCTCCCCAGAGTCCCTGGGACCGGCGGACGGGTGGGCGGAGAGGGGTGCTCTGAGCGTCGCTCGGAGCGGGGGGGCATATTCCCGGCGTCCTCGACCCCCTCGGGGCAAGGAAGAGGGTATGGACGATGCTCTGGGACACGGCTGGTGAGGCTCCGGTCCTCTGGGCGCACTGACGCTGGAGCCACAGTCCCCGGGTAGAGTGGAGACGCAGACCCTCTGCGCGCTCTGGCAGGGGACAGGGTAGTGATGGGGGTGACGGAGCCGGGGGCAGGGTAGGGGACAAAGAGGCGCCCTGCCGCCGGGAGAGAGACCCCTGTGTCAGAGTCCTATTGTTCGTTGGAGCTCAGACTACCTGGACTCTGGTGCCCCAGGAGGGAGAAGGGGACCTATCCCCCGGGTGGAGGGTGTTTGTTTATTTGGGGCGAGGGAGGGCGGGCGGGGTACGCTGGCGGGAGAAGGGGCTCGGAGCGCATTTCAGCGCGTCTCCTTTAAGGGAAGCCCGGCCCTACCTTTCCCACCGTCGCCCTCCCCGAACTGTACCTGCATTTTAAAAGCGCCCTGTAGCCCTGGGATTGGCCCAGGCCGCGTCCTCCGGCGCAGAAACTTGAACCGCCAGGGGGAGGTGGGAGTGTTAAAAGCCCAGTGGGTGGACTATACCATTTGCGCAGCGTCCCCCTCGTGAGCCCCGCCCCTCCCACACACCCCCGAAGAGACCCAATCGCACGGGCGGGAGGGCGGGACCACGGCTCCAGCGCGCCTCTGTTAGGGCGCCGGGCGGGCGAGCTCACAGCGGTGGGGGACCTCGGGGCTCGGCCGCGCCTCTGTCCGTCCCCTCGCTCCCTTGGAGGCGGGACCGGGCCCCTGTGCCCCGCCTCCTCCCCGCCCGGAGTGGGCGGGGCGGCTGGAGCTCCCAGAGCTGGGCTGGGGGCGGGCCTCCGCCTGCTTCGCCCGAGCCCGGAGAGCACCCGGCACGGCGGCCGCCGATACAGGGGCGATCCTCGCTCGCTGATACCCGAGACGCGCGGGGTCCCGAGGGCCCAGGCGGGCGCTGCGTGAGGACTCGCGAGGCGGCGCGGGGCGGGCCGCTCGCGCCCCCGCCTGCCCCCCGCCCGCGCGCGGACCGGCCCAGCGCAGCCCGGGCGCGGGGAGCGCCGGCCGGGCGAGGGCGCGGGCGATGCCGCGGTGACGGCCCAGCCATGGCGAAGCCCCCTGCGGCGGCGGCGGCGGCGGCGGCCTCGGAGGAGCTGAGCCAGGTGCCGGACGAGGAGCTTCTGCGCTGGAGCAAGGAGGAGCTGGCGCGGCGGCTGCGGCGCGCCGAGGGCGAGAAGGTGGGCCTCATGCTGGAGCACGGCGGCCTGATGCGCGACGTGAACCGGCGGCTGCAGCAGCACCTGCTGGAGATCCGCGGCCTCAAGGACGTGAACCAGCGGCTTCAGGACGACAACCAGGAGCTGCGTGAGCTCTGCTGCTTCCTCGACGACGACAGGCAGAAGGGGCGCAAGCTGGCGCGCGAGTGGCAGCGCTTCGGGCGCCACGCGGCCGGCGCCGTGTGGCACGAGGTGGCCCGCTCGCAGCAGAAGCTGCGCGAGCTCGAGGCGCGCCAGGAGGCCCTGCTGCGCGAGAACCTGGAGCTCAAGGAGCTGGTGTTGCTGCTGGACGAGGAGCGCGCGGCGCTGGCGGGGGGCGCGGGCGGCGCGGGCGGAGGTGGCGGCGCAGGTTCCCGCAGCTCCATCGACAGCCAGGCCAGCCTGAGCGGGCCGCTGGCGGGCGGCGCGGCGGGTACTGGGGCCCGCGACGTGGGCGACGGCAGCAGCACGTCGAGCGCGGGCAGCGGCGGCAGCCCGGACCACCACCACCACGTCCCGCCCCCGCTGCTGCCCCCAGGGCCGCACAAGGTCCCCGACGGCAAAGCCATAGCCACGCGCAGGTCCCTGGACGACCTATCGGCGCCACCGCACCATCGAAGCATCCCCAATGGCCTGCACGGTAAGGACAACACCGGCGGGACAGCGCGGGTCACAGCCCTTTTCCCCACCCTGACCTCTCCTCCAGCTGGCACCCAGATCCAGGGCTGGGAGACCTCGCGCCCGCCCGCCCGCAATAGGGCTTTGGGTGGTGTTTTTCTGGCCAAGTGATCGAGGCAGGTCCCTGCCCAGCTTCTCCTCGGCAGCCGGACGGGACTGCCAGACCCCAGGAAAGTTTCCTGCGGGGTTATCAGCTTCAGTGTCCGGCGCTGCACACACTGCCGGCTTGGGGGCGCCTCCTCTCTGCCTGGAAATCCTTGTCGGCTAGCAGGAAGCTTGTGTTAAAAAAAAAAAAAAAAATGAATGGCCTTCTTAGCAGCAAGTGAATTTTCTCTCTTATTGGGAGCAACAGGCTGCCCAAAACAGAGCTGCATCCAGTGTGAGCTGGGGCTGGGGTTACGCCTGGGCCTCCTGGTGCTGCCTGTGGGCTGGGAAGAAGCAAGGGCAGCCCCCAGGCTGAGACCCGGTGGCAGCCGGGCCAGAGGACCCAGGCTCACAGCCTGCCTGGATTCTTACGAGCCCTGCACTTCTCAGGGAGGAGAGACCTTTCTCAACGGAGGTTCTAAGACCTTCCAGAGGGATGCATGGGTCTGGCTTTGTGTTCCCCTTGTGCCTCAGTTTCCTTATCTGTAGAACAGAGCTGATGATCCCTGCCTTGGGGATTGGAGGTGGAGAGGAAGCTTCTGAAAGGATTTGTAAACTGTTGGCTGCCGTACAGGAAGTGCCACAGTGGTGGGTGGCCAGGGTGTGGGTGGCTGGACCTTTGAACTCAGGAAGGCTCAGCTCCTGTCTTCCACGCCCAGGGCAGGGAGCCCCCAGCTTGGTCTGTAGAGCTGAGCCGTGGCCGCTGCCTCCCTGTTTTTCCACATTTTTGGTGGCTTGGCTCCCAGTTCTGGTGGCAATTGCTGCTACCCGAACAATTTGCCTGAAGGTAGGAATTAAACAGCTCTTTCTGGTTCTGCTGAAGGCTCTCCTGGTTCAGAGAACATGTATTAGGCCTTAAGTGACTATTCTTCCCCAGAGTGACAGCCTGAGCAGGGGAAGGACGCTCTGTCTTTGGTTTGATGGCCAAGTGGCCTCTGCAGGTGCTTTGGGGTGGGGGCTGGGGTGTGAACTGGACCCAGGAGGTGGGGTGCAAGTTAGTGTAGCCCAGTTTTTCCTTTATTTACCTTCCCAGTCTGCGAGTTCAGGGCAGGACTGGGTTGAGAGGGATATTTTGTTACTGATTAGCAATCTACGTCTACAACTCAGGTTACTGTTGGTAACTCTGTATCTAACCCCACCTCCCACCACAGGCTCCTTAAGGCCAATGGCAGTGGCAGAGAGTTAGGTGGTTTCATTTGTTGGGGTGTCAGGGTTTGGGGAGTGCGGAGCCCCAGTCCCAGCCTTTCTGGCCTAGCCTTCTTGGCAGAGGGGCAGGCTGGGGAGGGTCAGATTTCTGGGCTTCAATTTCCCCAACTGCAGCAGGAAGGAGGGGACTGCTGCAGTCCTGTGGCTGGGAAATGAAATGTTGCTAGTTTTCAGCTGCATCATTGAGGACACTTGGCGAGAGTAGTTCTCCGCAGGACATGGGGGGGGCGGCGGGGGCATGAGTGTCTCAGCATATTTGCAGGGAAGTTCTCTTGTAGTTGCCAGGGATGCAGGAGTAGAGATCCAGGCTAGACCTGAGATGTTCTCCCAACATGGATAGGACGCCCGGAAACTGGGAACAAGGCCCTTCTCTTACAAATGGCCTTTTCTGTCCTCAGACCTGTAGTTTGAGCTGCGTGAAGAGCAAGGCTGGAGATGGGACCAATGAGCCCCGGCCCCGGGTGGTGGGGAAAGTCGAATCAGACACAGGGCTGGTGGCTTGCGGACCTGGTCTCAGCTCACCCTCGCAGGAGCCCTGGGAGAGGTAGCATTATCTCCACTTTACAGACAAGCAAGTGGAGGCACAGGGGTCTGAGTGTGACCAGGGATGGGGCCACCCAGGGCCTCCCCCCCCTACCCGGGTGGTGGGGCTGGCTTGCATCTCTGGCCTCTAGTCATGTTGGCTGATCCTGCTAATCAGCAGACAAGGGTGATTCCCTATTCTTGGTTCCTGATCCAGGCTTGCCCTCCTTCTCCCATCCTGGGAAGTGTCACTTCCTTATCGGTGACCACTGAGCAGATGGTTGATAACCCCTTTCCCAGCGGGGTCAGGCCATCTTGGATTTGAACCAATCCCCCTCGTCCTCTTCTCTCTGCGAGGTGCTCGCCTCGCCTGAGCCTCTCTGCTCCTCTGTGCACGAAGCCCGGAGTGCCCTCTTTATCCACGGGGACGAGGGAGGCCAGGGTCTGCACACAGTATGTCTTGGCAGTTGTCGGAGTCCTGGTCCTGAATATTTCTATCAAGGCTCCCTGTGAAAAACCAGTGGGGACCCTTTTGGGAGCTCGCCAAGCAGACTTCAGTGTTCTTTACAACTGTCTGCTGTTTAGACAGCCAGCTCATCTGAATGCCTGGGCCCATGTCTGGCTGCACCTGCCAATGAGCCTGGGGAACGGGGACCCCGTGGTCCTCCCCTGGGAGCGGCGGGGTACCTGCCACTGGCTGGGTGCCCTGGGAGGCCCAGGAGGCTGTGGCGGGAGGGGGCCCATCTGTGTGCAGCGCAGTGCAGATAGCCCTCCGCCGACTGGGTTTTGACTGAGGGCCAATTAAAATGGGGACTGCAGCACTCTTCACTGTGACCCAGGGGGGCAGACCGAGGCAGGTGAACCCCAGACGCCAGAAAGCCAGGCTGGCCCCCTTGAATGGATGCAGTTTTCAAACAAAAGCATTTCCAGCAGTTCCCGCTTGCCCTTCCCCCATCCTTTGTGCCCCACCTACCTGAACTGCCCCACCCCCACCCCTGAGCTTGTCCCTGTGCAAGTCAGCCCTGTTCCCTTCCCCCACCACTGGGGACACGCCCCTTTAGCTAACTTAGGGACACCAGGACCTCCAGCAAGCCTTTGTATGGCCCTGTTTACTTTTAAAAGTTTGGATTAAAAATTTGAGCTGCTCAAAATAAGATGGGTTTGTTCTCTGGCTTGTGTGTTTTGTTGGTTTAAAGGGAGGGTGGAGCGGGGGCGGTCTGGGCCATCAAGAAGACGGATCATGCTGGCCCTGAATGGGTTTTCCCATCGGGCCACCCAGCTCAGGGCCTCCTGGGCAGGACTGGCTAACACGGAGGCTTTTCCTAAACCCAGTGTGGCCTGGGAGCAAAGGTCAGTGAAGACAATGGGCCAGTTAGATAAGCCTTTTCACTCCCTCCCCAACCTGATCCTGACCAGCCATCCACAGTCGTGGGGTGCTGGCCTTGCACAAGAGGACTCACAGGCAGGGAACCCAGGGAAGGGCCGGTGTGTGGCCAGCGTGTCGCAGTTCACCACAGAGAGCTTCGCAGCCCAGCTCCGTTCTGGTTAGAGCACCATACGGTCCCATGTTACAGATGGGCAAACGGAGGCTTGGGGAGGGGTGCCATGCCTTGCTCTGGGTCCCGCTGGTCTGCTGCTGGTGGGGTCTGGGATTGGTCTTGGGTCTCCTGTGTCAGAGTTGGCCACCTGCCTGGTGGCTGCTGCCCTCTGGGCTGGGACAGTCCAGCTGGGTGGGGCTGGAGGGGCCCCTATGGGAGGCCTGCCTGCAACACCAGGCCTCCCCAGAGCTTGGTCCTTGGCAGGGCCCAGGACCTGTAGGTGGACACAGAGCTGGTGGGGAGGGAGCCCCAGGGGTGGGACATGTGGGGCAGAGCTGTGGCACCCCTTCTGCAACAGTGGGACTCTGAGCCTCATTCTGGTCTCCTCCCTTGAGCCTGCACAGGTAAGACTGAGAGGGCAGGTGTGGTGCATGCCCCAGGGCACGTGCTCCAGGGCGCACGCCAGGGCCCTCCTCACATGGACTTTCCTCCTCTCACTGGACTCCGCCAGGGTGGCTTCCCTCGGCCGGGGGCCCCACCAGGCCCGTCACCTGTGGCCTGGCCTCTGAGCCTGCAGGACCCAGTTGTGGTTTCATGCTGGCCCTGGTGCAGCATGATGGGCAAGGAACCCTCTGTGGCTCATAAGCTGTGTTTCCCCGGGGACTTTGCACGCCACCCTTGTCATCAGCACAGAGCATCGGCAGCCTGGGACCTCAGGCCAGTTCTGGCACCTCTGTGGGCCCCTGCTTTCTCGTCTGCAAGGTGGGAAGCTGTTAGGCAGCCTGGGAGGTGAGGGGAGACAGTGGAGCGGGGTGTGCAGACCTTGAAGTGTAGCCGTCCCCTGACGCACTGGTCCCCCTCCTTGTGGCCACAGCACTCGGTGCGGGGGGTGCTGAGGGGTAGTGCTGCCCACTGGTCAGGGCTCCGGCTCCGGGTCAGACAGGCCTGGGGCAGTTCTGGCCTTGCCCCCCGCTGCGTGAGCATGGCTGCCCCCGGAACTCCTGATCCTCGGCTTCCTCATCTGTGTCCTGAGGATAGGTGATAATACCCTGGTGCTGGAGCTGGGCCTCAAAGGGCAAGCTCAGTGACATCCACTGCCACCTGGACCCCTGCAGACTTGCCTTCCGGGGCGAGCATGGGGCTCCTGTGTCTGAGCCAAACGAGCCCTTGTTTGGAGGGAGGGCAGGGCGAGGGCACTCCAGCAGGGCCAGGCAGCATGAGGTCTGCCAGGGGACCGAACTACAGGGTCCAGGGCCGGGGCCTGGGAGGGAGGTGCTCTTGCAGCTTGTTTTGGGCGCTGGGAGCCCTGTCATGTGAGCAGAAAGAACTGGAATGCTGAGCCAGGAGAAGGAAAGCCTCGGGGCCCGGGAGCTGCTGCCAGGGTGTGTGGGGTGGTGCTGTCAGCCCCCGGATGTGAGCGCTGTGTGCACCCCAGGGGCACAGGCTGAGTTCCAGTGGTTCAGAGGGCAGCACCCACAGACAAGGCAGACCGTGTTGCCTCTGGAGGTGGGGAGCTGCCCGTCAGGGGTGGTGTGCAAGCACCAGGTTGGACACCTGGGAAAGGGCATGGCCGAACGCAGTGTGAGGGGAGTAGAGACTAGTCCCGCGAGCAGAGGCTACTGGGTCCTGTCAGGGGGCAGGAGGGCAGGCCGCATTGCTGGGGGAATTTGCCCTTTGAGCAGGGAGGGGGGCAGCAGCAGGGGGTTGATCAAGCGGTCACTCTGTCCAACTTCGGAGTGGCCCATGCGCTGGTCTGTGGAGCCCAGCTCGCAGGCAGAGTGGGGGCACAGGAGCTCTCCTCTGGTGTGTGTCCGGTGTAGGCTGGGCAGGGGACACCAGGGGAGGAAGTTTGGGGCCTCTCTGGTGGCTGTGGCAGTGACAGTGGCCATGAGAGAGAACCTCTGCAGTCTCGCAGACCTGGCAGGTCCGCTCCGAAGCCTGGCCCCTGTCTGCCTCCATGTGACCTCTGACCTCTGAGGTCTGGCAGCCCTGAGCTGCCCGGCTCAGGTGGGCCCGCACTGTAGGCGATGCGCTTTCTGCAGCCTCACTCTGTCTGGTGACAGAGCTGTCACCGCCACAGCCAGTTTGCCCACACCTGCCACCTGGGGTCCATGCAGGGGCCACCCTGAGACTTCAGAGCTGGGGCGTGGGAAGTTCTCATCTCCCCGGAGCATGACAAGAGGGGTCCAGGGGGCTGCCCAAAGCCTCGGCCACAGAGGAACACACTTGTCTGCTAAGGGACGTGACCATCCCTCAATGGTGAAAAGTCGGGAATGGTTCCCCTCTTAGTAAGCACCCAGAGCCCGTCGTTGTCACCCATCGCCACTGTCCCCCACTTCCACAGGTTGGCAGGGGCAGGTGGTCAGAGGGTTTGGGGCAGTTCAGACGCCGGGCCCCCTGGTGATGGAGCCTGCTCCTGAACGAGTCTCCCCCAGTCTCCAGCTCCCTGGGGGGCAGGGCGGCAAGACAGGGGTTTTATGGATTTTCCTGTAAGCTCCCTGGGCTCACCCTGCAGAGCGGTTTAACCGGAGGTGTGGCGCGTCGGCTCAGTCTCACAGACGTGGAGGCCCAGCGGGCGAGGAGGGAGGGTGTTCCCCTTCCTCCTTCCTGCTTCCCTGTCTGCCAGGGGCTGTGGCCGAGTGTCCTTTGTTGTTTCCTGACTTCACAGATGGGCTTCCCCTTCTCTGTGGCCAGGCGGGTGCGTCTTGGAGTCTGTGCATGTGTTTCCTGAAGGGCCACCTCACTCACTCGGGAAGAGCTGTGGGCAAGAGCAGGGCGCGGGCACCTGTGAACGCGCGTCTCAGGGTGGAGGAGGCGCCGGGCAGAGCCCAGTCCCACGTCTCTGTCTGTTGTCTCTGAGCTTGACCACCAGCCTTGGAAGAAGGGAAGCTTCCAAAAATGTCTTTGGCGTGGTGGGGCCAAGCGTGCCTGGCCTGGTGTTTCAGGTCACTGGCTGCCCACCACAGGGAGGAGCCCTGCTGGGCCCCACCTATCCCAGCCCCCCGTCTCCAGGGCAGTTAGTCAGGTCCCACCAGGGCAGTGGGGCTGGGGCCGGGCCAGGAGCTCCGGTCCACGGGACCCTGGAGCCTGCACTGCCTGGGTGAGGCTCTCTTGCTCTCCTCCTGGGCGACAATTTGTGACGCACCTTTTACTCTCTCCGAAGCGGGCCCTGGTTTGTCTCTCGGCCTCTTCAGGGTGCTGGGAGATCAGCGGAGGGGGTGGCTGGAGGGGACCTGGCATGGGCCGCAAAGGGGGAGCAGGTTAGTACAAGCAGAAGGGAGCAGGGAGGGTCCGGGCGTGGCAGAAGGAACAGCTGGAGCCCAGGCCCACAGCGGGCATGTGCCTGGCGCAGCTGGCTCGGTGGGGCGTGGGCGGGCCAGGGCAGGTGGGGTCTGGGCAGCTCCTCCCACTGCCCCTGGGTCTCCCCTGAAGTGCCTGGGTTGGGCCTTTCCAGCTGTGGGCATTTTGGTTGTGTGGGCCTCCACTCCAGTTGTTTCTTAGTGTAAAACAACTTTTTAAATCATTCTTTTATTTTACTGTTTAAAAGATTTATTTGCTTTTAGAGAAAGGGGAAGGGAGGGAGAAAGAGAGGGAGAGAAACATTGATCAGTTGCCTCCCACATGTCCTCAGCTGGGGACCCGGCCTGCAACCCAGGCATGTGCCCTGACTGGGAATCGAACTGGGGACCTTTCAGTTCTCAGGCCGGAGCTCAATCCACGGAGCCACACCAGCCAGGGCTAAATTATTATTTTAAAATTTATTTCCCAATTATAGTTGGTAGGCCATATTATATTAGTTTCAGGTGTGCAACGTAGTAATTAGATGTTTATCTGCCTTACAAAGTGATGCTCCCAGTTAAGTCCAGGACCCACCTGGCCCCGCTCACGTTTATTACATTATTGGCTGTATTCCCTGTGCTGCACTTTACATCCCTGTGACTGTTTTTACAGCTTGCAGTGTGTGCTTCTTAATCCCTTCACCTTTTTCTGCTGTGGCCTTTTCTGATGGGCTTTTCCAGGGGAATCCAGAGTCTTCTGTTCCCGACGCACCTGATGTTGGATCGTCCACACAGCCTGCCCCTCCCCTTCTCCTGCTCCTCCACGTCCTAAATGCAGGTTACCTGCTGGGCCTGAGAGTGGCCGGCCGTGTCAGCTGGCACGTCCCCCGCACCTGGGGTTTTGGGGTGCAGTGGGGTCGCCTTGCACCCTTCTGTGGATGGTTCAGCGCAGACGGAACCAGCAGCCTCTGTCCGCCCGCTGGCGACTGGACCTTATGCAGGGCCCCTGCCTCTCCCTGCCCTCATTTGCCCGCCTGTAAAACGGGAGGCTCCATGGGCCGTGCCGGGGTCTCAGGGACGCTGGTTACTCTCTGACTCAGCAAAACCAAAGGCTGCCTGCTCTGCTCCTCCTGCCTCTTGCCAGTCACATTTGTGTTTAGGTCTCCTGCTGGGTGCCCATCCTCACGTTGGGGCAGGTCTCAGGATTGAGCACCGGGGTGGTGGGGGGCAGGGTGGCACGGGGGCACAGCTCTGCCCCTACCTGGCCAGCCTGCCCTCGTGGAGGGCCACGGTGAGAGCCCTGATGGAATTACCTGTCTCTGCCATGCGATCACCGTGTGCAGGAGTAGGTGACAGGTTTGGCGCGAGAGGACAGCGCCGAGCTCCGGTTCCAGGGGGGTAGGGTTTGCCTGGGGTGTGGCTGCCTGTTCTGGACCTGAGTTTCCTGCCTTGGCTGTCCTGTCCCTGACAGCCCCTAACCACCTTCAGGGCAGCTTCAGTCTCCCTGGCATGTAGCAGGTGCTCAGTAAATGTTGGGGTGAGGAATGGTGGCTGGGAGGCACCAGACAGGGTACGCTCCCTGTTGGTCAAACCGCTGGGGTCACTTGCCTTTGTCCTGTGCTCCGTTTGGCGCCAAATGGCCTTCAGCTGCTAAGGTGAAAACCAAGCCTGCGCCCGAGGGTGGTGGCTTTCACTGCCCTTCCTCCCGTTTCCCTCTAATTACTAAAAATTACACACTTGCTCTTGTCACTTGGCTGCATATAAGATGTCATTTGGGAACCCTAAACAATGCCAGTGTCTAGCTGGACCCCTGGCAATGGCTTGACTGGTCCCGGGGCCTTAGCGGGTGTAGTGGGTGTAGCAGCCCCACTGGGTGCTCCGGCAGCCAGAGCGGCTGTGGGAATGGAAACTCCAGGAGAAGTCCTCAGCGTCAGCTGGGGGCAAAGTCGCCACCCCACCAGGGCCTGACATGCTGGCCCCAGTGGGGAAGCTGGTGTCAGCAGACATTAGCTGTGAGGGACAAATGGGACGTTGGTGCTGTCCTCTCGCTGACCTTTGCCAGTTGGCGGTGCTCAGAGAGATGGCTTTGGTGTGCCCAGCGGGGGCTTCCTGGCAGCCGTGGGAAGGTGAGTTTGAATCTGGCCTTGAAGTTCCTGAGCACGCGCCCCAGCCTTAAACAGCCAGCCAGCTCCCCCTCCCCACCTGAGAGCTGCCCTAGGCCCAGACGTGGCCTGCAGACTGGCCTGCAGATGCCTTTGCCAGCCCCATTGTGGCACGCTGGGCCGCCCAGACAGGCGGGGGCCCTTTAAGGCTGCTTTCAAGGGGACAGATGCAGGCAGGGCCAGTGGCACCGAGATGGCAGCTCTGGAGAAGCGTCGACCCATTTCCAAAAATAGCCCATCAGCGCTGTCAGGGGACGCATCTCTTTGTCTCCCCCAGTCTGTCTCCGGCTGTAAGGCAAGGAGGCTCGCTCTTGTCTTGGAATCAGAGGCTCTGGGGCACCTGCCCCCACCCCCACAAGGGCCCAATTGTGAGCCGGCCCTGAATGAGCCGGTGTCACCGGGCGCAGCCGCACGGCTCCTGCCTCTAATGAGCCTGCTCTGGGAGTGGCCCTTTGTGGTGGGTTCCGGCCACGCCGCCCGGCATGAGGCTCTCAGAAGGCTCGATTTCCCCATTGCTTCCCATCTCCCGCAGCTGGGGGGACAATGGGACGCTCCTGCCCTGCCCTGCCCTTTCTCCTTTCCCTGTGTTCCCCGTGTTTTCTGGAACGCGCGCACACCACTTTCCCACCGGACAGAAATTAAACAGCGAGTTTCTCCCTCTTTCAGCGCCTTCTGTCCTGGCCGGCGAGGGCTCCCTCTCCCCTTCCCCAGCCCCTCCTATGGGACCTTCCTGACCATTGTCTCCTAACCGTTCCTTCTTCCCCTGAAAACAGCTCCTGTTTCCTCGTCCAAAGCAACAAACACAACCCTCTCCCTTCTGTCATCCTGCCCCTCAGGTTCCTTTCCTTCACTCCCCAGCGTCCCAGGGAAGCCCTGGCGGCAGCTCGCCCTCCCCGCCCCCCACACTGCTTCTTGGCCCTGCGCAGCCCGGGATCCTGGGAAGGCAGCTCTGGCTCAACCCCGTGGCCCCTCTCAGTGGTGTTTGACGCCCACCCTGGGCTTGTCTCCTAGAGCAGGTCCCCCCCGAGGGCGGCTCCCAGCTACCTCTCCATCAGCCCCGGCCCGTGGGGGGCACTTTGCCCCGTACTCAGTGTCCAGGCTGTCTCTACCTCTCGCTCCTGACCCTGAGGCCCAGACTTCCAGTGTCCTGCTGGCCACCATCCTGCTGACCCTGGGGTCCCCTTCTCTCACCTATGCTCTTGTGTCCCCCACCCCCCCACATCACGGGGGAGCACCCTCTCCAAGGTTTCCTGGCTCTGGCCCTGAGCGGCCCACCCGCTGTCAGGGGCTGCTTCATTTCAGCTTAACTGTGGTTCAGTAACGTGGAAGGTTTCCGTTTCTGAGTGGTAAGAGCTTCCCACTTTGTTGACAATCAAGAAAAGGAGCATTTTCATCATTCCAGAGACTTCTGTTGGGCAGCACAATCTAGACGACTCCTGCTGGGCTGTGGGGGGGGCCTGTGAGGCCAGGATGCCCACCTGTCCAAGAAGGAAGCTCCGCCCCCCCGCACAGCAGGGTATCAGGGACTCCCCACCCCCCAGGCCCTCAGGGCTTCTGCTGGCAGCAGGACCCTCCCTTTCCTATCCCCCCACCTGCTGAGGTCCAGCCCTTCCTCTGAGGCTGCGGCCAGCCCTTGGAGAGGGACAGGCACAGGATGTGTGATCAGTCATCCTGTCTCCTCAGCATGGAGCCAGGGTCTTGGCGGTTGCCCTGCAGCCACGGACGGCACCGATGCCACTTCTGCTGGTGGCCTTGTGTGGGTTCATGTGCATGTGCTGGACACCAGCCGGGAGGGGCCACGTGGCCCCTGAGCCCTCCCACAGAACCCAGCCTCCAAGCCTCCCAGCTCGTGGCTCCTTATCCTCAAAATGAGGTCCCAAGGTCTGCAGGATCAGCCACCAAAGAAAATGGGTTTTAAAACAATGCAGGGGCAGGGTAGGGGGGAATGGACACAGGCCAGCCAGCCCCCCTCCCCTCACTTCCCCTACGAGGCTGCAGGCCTGGCTGCTAGCAGCCGCTGCTCCCTCGGCCCTCTGTGCTCCTGGTTCTCCGAGGCAGTGGAGGGCGGTGGGCGGCGCAGCGGGCAGTCTCGCCCCTGCTCATCTCGGGGTGAAAGGAGCTGCCTGGGCTCAGCTGCAGGCCATGACTCCAGCCCGTGAGGCCATTACGCGCCGCACCTGGGGTCTGGCCCGGCTGTCGTTCTGCCCCGTGGGGGCTCGTGCAGGCTCCTGGGTGTGGGGATGGGGGGCGGAGGGGCAGGATGGTGCCCTGGCCCTGGGGGAGGTGCTGGCCGGGAGGGTCGGAGGAGAGCCCCTTCTAAACCACTCTGCTGTGGAAATGCCAGGGCAGCCTGACCTGGTGGGAGCCCTGTGGGTGGGGGATTCTTGCTGCCAACGCCCTGGAGGTCCCAGCACCCCCTGCAGTCCTGGGGCCCCGGGCGCCTCCTGCTGCCCCGGGGGCCATTTCCTGGCCGGGGCAGGGGCTGGTTTTCTGTGAGTCTGCCTCTGCTGCGTCCCCCCCACTGCAACTTTGCCCTCCCTCTGTCGGAATTGCTCCTGCTGTGGGACAGGGGCAGACAGCAGCTCCTGCGTGTGTGTGGGGAGGTCCCCACCCCGTCGTGCCCTCCCCCCGCGTCCTTAATCCCCTTCCACTGCATTAAGACCTTGTTCCCTGGGAGTGTGGCCTGGTTACGGGCAACGCGAGCCACTCCCCTGCACGCAGGGCCGAGTCGCCGTGGGATGAAAAGACCCCTTGTCTTTGGTGCAACCTACACTCCCTGAGCAGGAGGGGCGGCGGGGGAGCCGTGGCCCAGGCGAGGGCCATGGAACCTCTGGCCGGGGGCTTCAGATGAGGGCGTGGCAGGAGGGAGAGGCGTGGGCCCGCGCTGCCCTCTTCTCCGCACTGGCCCGTGGACCCTTTGACCTCGGGACCCTGACGTGACTGTGAACTCATGATTTTTTCCTGGGCCACGACCCATCGCTTTTATCAGAAGCTGGGAGTGGTGCAGGGCCCAGGAAAGACCAAAAACCACAAGAGGAGGCTCAGGGAGGCGCCTCTGAAGCCTTTAAAAAATAAAAATAAATGGACGGGATGGGTGTGCGCGGTAAGAAACCCCAGGCAGGACGCCGTGGTGCGGGGCGAACCTAAGGCCGCCCTCTGCCTGCTGGCCGGGCGTCCGAACGCCTGGCAGTCAGATTGTGCCTGTCCTCTGCCGGCGGGCCCTGGCTCACCCCCGCCGGCCCTCCGTGCTCAGCTGGCCCACCCCCTTGCGCCTCTGCCCTGAAGCTGTATTGACAGAGGGTTTTGGGTTGGGTAGGTTTTTCTCGCAGATCTTTGCTGCCTGGACTTTCTCTCTCCTTCATTTCCTTTCTGCCTCAGTTGCTCCTCACCTTCCCTCGGCCTCAGGTGATTCATTTCTGAGATGAGGCCAGTGGACCAGGCCCACGGCTGCTCCCGTCCCAGCTCCTCCCATCCAGCTGGACCAGGGCCTTGCGGGCTTCTGGACGTTTCTGCTGCTCCTCGGCCTTCAGGGCCTGCAGTGGCCCAGTTTCCAACCACAGGCCTTCACCTTCAGGGTCCCCCCTCCCAAGTGCTTGCCCAGGCAGGGGAGTGATCTGACCCAGAATCAGAAGGCCGCAGCCGGGAGGGATCATTTGCCACCCCACCCCCAGCCCCCGAGGCTCTGCTGCCCTAGCCTGCCCCTAGGCCCCTCGTGCCAACTCCGTGTGGCTGCCGCAAGCAGGAGTAGAGTAAAAACAGGAGAGCTTCCTGATTTTGTTAGGAATGGCTCCCTTCTGGTGACCTTTGAATGGGTCTGTGGGTCCCCTGCTCTCCCGTAGTCGTGCCTTGGTGCTGAATGGAGCTGGCTGGCTGTCCAGACCCCAGACCGATGGGCAGCGCTCGGCCAAGGCATCTGACTCTAAAAGGTGCTAATTTACTGGCTTGCTGGCTGGTGGTTTTGTTCTCTGGGATGCCAGTGGAGGGAGGGAGGGGATCCTGCCTCAGCTGAGAGGTGCCTCATCCCCACTTGCCCCTCACCCTTCGCTGGTTTGCTGATTGGCAGCTGGAAGAAGTGGGGAGGACATCCCGGTTGAAGACTGTGGTCTCAGAGGCCTGGGTGGGCTGAGGAGTGCTGAGGCGGGCTTTGGGTGAGGGGTGGCCAGGGTGAGCCTGGAGGCAGCGGGCAGATGGAAGGGACACCGGACTGGGCTCCCATGCTCTCCACACAGACTGGGGAGCAGGGGCTGATGGGAGGAACTGGGCTTTGTTTATTCGTGGGGCAGACATGTGTGCGGCTGCTGGTGGGTGGGACGCCAGGCTGGAGGGACTGCCCGCTGCCTGTCTTGCTTCTGATCCGGGAGGGCCTTCAGGGGAGAGGCATGAGTGGACCACAGAGATGGGATGGGGGGTGGGGCACGGGTGCAGAGGGGCGCTTTCTGCAGGTGCGCCTGCCCTGCTCTCCACCTGGGAAAATCCGATGCACATGGCGCCCAGGCCGCTGCCCCTGGGGCCAGGTCCACAGCTGATCCAGTTTGAGGGGCGCGGCCCTCAGGCCAGGGGGCGGTAGGCGACAGTCTGATACTGTTGGGGGCCCCCAGAGGGCTGTGTCCTGCCCCCTTCTCTTCCCTCCCTCTGCTTTGTCACCAGTGAAGCGGGCCCTTGGGTTAGGGATCTCTAAGGGCCACCATGTAGGGGGTTGAAATACATCCAGGTGCCACGTCTTTGTTTTTTTCCTAATCGGGAAACTAACAAACAGTCTCCCTCGGAGGCCTTGAACGGGCAGTTCTGACCATTGACATCAGGTGATTCTTACAGGATGGGGGGAGGAAGTCTTGGAAGGGAGAGTGACCAACGGCGGTGGCGGTGTGGCCAAGGGGGCCCTGCCCTGCACCCCGGGCCTCCCCAAAGCAGGTGGCTGTGTTGGGTGCACTCCTTTCTCCTCTCCTTAAATTTTATCCTTTTAATTCCTGGTGTGGCTTAGACCCCCGTCCCCCTGTGGGCCCAGGAGAGGCATCTGTGGGGAAGGGGAAGACCCCAGAGGGGAGGCTGCCCTGGTAGGGGGTGGTGGGTGGGCTTCGAGGGGCTGGTGGGCCTGGCCAGGATCTTGGCCACCGCTCCGCATGTTCCTGCCCCGTGGGGCCTGGCCCTGTCAGCCCTGCCCTGGGTCAGAAAGGCAGGGGCCCTCGTGCACTCTGGAGGCTTGCCTGGGGCTGTGGGGCTTGGCTGTGGCGTGCCAGCCCCGAGGCCACCTGCTCTCATTTGGGGCTGCTGGGGACCTGGACCGGAGCAGCAGGGGCAGCAGAAGGGGTGACTGCTGGGGGTCGGGGGGCCTCACCAGCCCACGTTCCCCGAAGTTCAGACAGGCAAGTGCTTGTGAGTGAGAGTGGCTAGTTGGCGTGTGGGAATTGGTGCCTCGTTAAAGAGATTGCTTCCTGAAAACGCACACACTTATCATTAAGGGGCTTCAGGAGGAACCCTGGGTGCTGTGGGGGCCGGGGTGTGAGTGGGTGGGTGGGTTGGTGTCAGCCCCATGGCACAGGTGAGGAAGGGAAGCCACCTGAACCCACCCCTGTGTCTGCTTCCCGCCTGCATGCTGGGTGGGCAGTGGAGGTTGGGGTGGCCCGGAACCGCTGGCCGGGCCTCCTCAGCTTCGTGCCGTCTGTAGGGGAGTGCCACCAGCCGTGAGGGGTGTCGGTGGCAGATGGGGCCTGCTGTCCAGGTTTCTGCCCCTCCCCCCAGCCTGCACCCTGCTCGTCTCTGCTCAGGAGACAGATGGGGTTTGGAGTCTCTGAGCTGGCTTCTCTGTGTGTGTTGGGTGGGGGGCATGTTTTCTGCAGGAGCTGTGGAGGGGTCAGGGGCCTGGCTTGTGCCCCAGCCTGTCCTGGAGGCCCTCTTCAGGCCTCAGCTGTAAGGGACCCCTGAGCCCCTCAAGCCCTGCCCATCTCTGGGCCTTGCAGACATGTTGGGTGGTCGCTACTGCTTGGGCTGTGCGTTCCCCAAGGTGGGGGCCGGGGTCCTGCCCTCGGCCTCTGGTGCATCACCTGGGAGCGGTGACCATGACCACCAGGCACAGGTCTTTGAAAGTGGACGAGGTCCCACGGGGGGCAGAGCCTGGCAGTGGGGTGGAGGGAGAAGTGGGCGCCTGGCTCTGCCTACACTGCCACCATGATCTTGGGTGAGTCCTGCCACCTCTGTGAACCTCAGTTTCCCTTTGGGGAAACTGGCCACTCAGCCGGCCCCCACGCCTGCTGGGAGAAGCGAATGAGGGTTCACGAAGCGCAGTGACCTGCTGTGCCTGCGTCGGTGATGACTGCGGCCACCATGTTAGTTTTGAGACTGAACAGCCTCTCCTCTGACCGGCTCCTGGTGTGTGACCACGCAGCCGGCCACCCCGGTTAGAAGAGCTCCTCCACTCCGGGCCCCGCCCCCGCTGTGGCCTTGCCAGGCCGGCCCAGGAGCAGCAGGCCCCTCCGGCAGGATGTTCGTCTGCCAGCCCATTGAGAAACCCGCTGGAAATCCTCCTTTGGCCCCAGCGGGGCAGGCAGGAGACCTGCAGACAATGGGCCCCCGAAACAAAAGACGCAATTGTTGGGGCTGCCGGGGCAGGGTCTGTGGGCGCCCCTGGCCAGGGAGGCGGACACCCCCGCCCCGACCGTAGGTCCCTGGGTGTCTGCCCCCCAGGGGTGTGGCCGTGAGCCTGCTGTGAGGAGGGGAAGGATGCCGCAGCCCACACCTGAGTGCCATGCACTGCCCTCCTGCCCGGATGGAAGCGCTCCAGGGTCGGAGACCGGGAGCGTGGCTTCAGGGGCAGCACCCTGTGCCGGTGGGGTCCGGCCCAGCTTGGCGTGGCGTCACTGGGCCCTGCCCACCCTGCCTTGCCCGGGTGTTTCCCTGCCGAGCACGGGGTTACGGTGAACGCGTGCCAGGGTGAGCGCGGGCTCACCTGCCTCCTCCCTTGACTGTCCGGTGCTGGTGGGGGGCTTTCACCCTCCCTCGCCTACCCTCTGCTTCAGTGTTCTCGGAGCAGCCTCGCAGCTGGCCTCCCTGTCTCCAGGGTTACCACCTGCAGCCTTCACTCTGCCCTTCTGGAATGTTCTTAATACATAGCCCCCCATTTCTCCCCCTGCACCCAACCCTGTAGGGGCCCTGAGCCTCAGCGTCAAGTTCAGGCTCCCGGGAACAGAGTTGAAAGTGCTCTGTGACCTGATTCCTCCCATCTTTTCCGGAAGCTTCCATGACCCCGGGCCAGTAGCAGTTCCTGAGAACCATCCGGGCATTTCCAGGCCCCCTGCTTTGCCCTGCAGTCTCCTTGCCCCCCCAGGGCCCTTCTTCCCTGCCCCCCCCCCCACCCCACCGGAAAGTCCTACCTGTTTCCAGGCTGCGGCTGGCATGCTGCCTTCACCGCCCACCGTTCTCACCACTCCCTCCTCCCGTGTCCGAGGTCCCTCTCACCCTCACCCTCGATGCTCGGAGAGGCTGTCTCGGGGGTGTGTTTCATTCAACAGCAGCCTTTGCGGAATCCAAACCGCTGTCGGTCTGGCACCGCCCTCCCACCAGAAAGCCCTGCGAGTGGCCGGGGGCGCCGTGGATGCCCTTGGTGGGACAGATGAGGCCCTCGGACTCTGCGGCCTCACCCCAGGGCTGCACTGCCCTCCTCCTCTGGGGGCCGCGGGTCAGGCCAGTGGCCTCCTGCTCCGGTGGCTCAGGCCGTCCGGGTGCCTGGGTTCCTGGGAGGTGTCTGCTCTCCAGCAGTGGCCCCGGGAATGGGAGGCCAAGATGAAGGGCTGACTGACGCTGCCCCAGTGACTCGCTGGGCTGCGTGTGGTTCGGCAAGGCTGCTGGGGCTGCCCTGTGCCCTGCCCCCCAGGCTGAGGCACCCGGAGCCCTGGGGCCGAGCCAGGTGGAGGAGGGACGGGGGTCTGGCCTCAGGCCACCACGGGCGGACACCCGGACAACCCCCATGCCTCAGTGTCCTTACAGTGGATGAACATGGTGCGTGAGGGTCAGGAGAGGGGACAGGCAGGAGCTGGGATGTGCCCCTCCCCCAGCTGCCCTGCGCTGTCAGCCCCTCAGTGGGGCTGGGGGTGGGCAGGGGACCCTGACAGTCCCCAGGTGGCCAACCCCTGCCCCACCCTGGCCTCTTCGGCCATCCCAAACCTGCGTGTTTGCTGTTTGGGGTTACCCCATCCTGGATTTCTTATCTGGCTGGGCTCACTGGGGCTGAGTTCCAGGAAGGTTCACGGGAGGGTGGGGTGAGTCCGTCAGTGGCTTTCTGGCTGCCAGTGGTGTCTGGAGCACCCTGGGCCCTTTGCGGGTGCCCTGTGGGTCCTGTAAGGTGAGCTAGAAGGAGCCTGGAGCTGGGCCCTCCTGACCTGCTGAGCCCCAGTTCCCGTCTGTGGGGTCAGCCATCAGCTTCTCAGGTTAACCGAGCTGGGGGGAGAGGATGCGTGGCCTCTAGCCTTGACCCTGACCAGGCTCCCCAAGAACAGGACCCCAGGGTCTCTCTGACCTGCCCAGGCTCAGTGCCCCGCGTGGACGGGACCGAGGAGGGTGACGTAGGGAAGAGGCAATTGGGGCAGGAAGGAAGGTACCAGGAGTACATGCATGTGTTTGTGTGTGTCTACATGAGCGTGTGTGAGTCGTGGGGTTCCCACAGCCGCCCACACCCCTCGCTCCCCTTGCTCACATTTAGTAGTGTTAAAGTGCCCCCCTACCCCCAGCTTTTATTTTTGCTTTAGAACTTTTGTTAAGTGCTCACAACGGCTGGGCGGTGGTGTGGTGGCGAGTTTATCACGTGTAATTGGGAGAGGGGACAGTTTTCCTTCTTTTAACAGTGGTGCTGCTCCCCCCGCGCCTCCTGAGGAGAGCAGTGACTTCTCCGAGCTCTTTTCCGGGGAGCATTTAACACTGTAGGCGACAGGTGGGTGCATCACCACACGGGTGTTTGCACGCCACGGTGCCCTCCCTCCGTCCACAACCCCCTGCCGACTGCATGGAGGAGGGCGGTCGCTGTCCCCCACTGAGAACACAGCCCGTCTTCCCGGTGCTTATGAAGCCCTCACAGCAGGTGACAGAATAGGCCTGGAGCCGGAGGAGCTGCGGGTCCGAGGCGGAAGCCTGTCAGACCCTGGCCCTTGTGCATGTCCCCAGGAGATGGTCCCCGGGAGATGGTCCCCGGGAGATGGTGCCTGGGGTGGGGCGGGGGGCGCCCGGCCCAGGAGATGGAGGAGTGCCGGGTCTGGGCGCCCACTGTGGCAGGCAGCATCCTCGCCACCACACGCCCGTGGTGTCCCCATGGCAGACCCCTGCCACCTGCGCAGCCAGCAGCAAAGGAGCCCTGGGGACGTGCCAGGGGGCCCAGTGTGACTGCTGCGCCTGCCACCCCATGATGGGCAGGCTGTGTCAGCCCTCCACGTCTCGGGCCCCTCTGCTGTTGGGTGGACTCCGGGACACTCAGTGGTGCTGCGCAGGTCAGGGACGTACATCGGGCAGCATCAGGGCATTGGTGGCAGTGACACTGTTGTTCAGTCAGTGCATGCCCAGTGCCCTGGGCGGGAGTGATGAGCAAGATGCAGGCGGGAACCAGGCAGCAGGCAGGCCAGGGGTAGTGTTTCTGGGGGCTTGGAACCCGCCCAGCCTGGGGAGGTGCAGCCGCTTCCCCCACCGATGTCTTCTCTGACCTGGATCTGACCTGCGAGGCCTCCCGATGGCTGCAGAGCAGGCCCCTGGGGCATATGCTCGTGGCTTGGCCCCCTGTGCACCCAGCAGCGGGGGGCGGGTGTCAGGGGGTTGCATGGGAGAGAGCTCGTGGGGTGGGGAGGTGCTCTAAGGAAGGCACCCAGGCAGCGGGTGAGGAGGGAGGTGGGCAGATGTTGCTGAGTTGCTGTTTCCTTGTGCACGTGGGCGACCCTCTCTGATTTCCTGCAGAGTGACTAATTGTCCCTGTGCCCTGAGTTCCCTGGGCGCTGTGGGGTAAGAAGGTTACAAACACATGCGAATGTCGGCTGCTGTCCAGGCAGCCCTTGTCAGGAGCCCCGTTGTCCCCAGGTCGCGTGGGGGGTGGGATAGGGCCGGGTGAATGTGAGACTCTGGGGAACCGTAGGTGAGCCCTGTCACCGTGTGAACCTCCACGGCCCCCGGTGTCCCCTTGTGGACCTGGGACTTGGCTGCGGCGGTGAGGCTGCCGGGCCAGGAACACGGGGACGGTGAGACCAGGCAGAGGTGGGGACGCTGTGTGCTGTCTGGGCAGCTCACCCTTTGCAGCGAGCACCCTGGCTGGGTCGGGCCCCTGGCCCTGGGTCTGAGGCGTGTCAGCAGGGAAGGCTGGCACGCACACTCTGACTTTTACTAAGGCATCTAGGAATCCTCACAAACTCCCTGGTTTGACTTCGTGATCTGTCAGGCCCTTGGACGTGCCCTCGGCCTCCCCCGTGGGACTGTGGCTTCTCTTTGGGGATGGAGGGAGATGGGACCATCAGTCTGGCCATCCCCAGGAGAGGCACGTGGTCAGGGGAGTCAGTGAGTGGGTGGTGGGTGAAGCTGGTTTTCCCCCTAGGGTTTTCCAGGACATCGATTTGGTTTTCAGGTACCTGATTTGGCCGGGGAGGAGACTCAGATTCCCGGTGTCCACCCCTGGCCCTGGCCTGCGGCCATGAAACAGGCCATCTGTGAGGGTCAGCCGGTGGGGTGGCACACCGACCTGGGTCCTGGGGGCCCTGGGCTGGGCTCCTTGTGCCTGCAGCCTCCTGCCCGTTGGGTTGGTTTTGTCTGTGATGGCCACGCAGGCCTGGCCGGGGACGCCGGAAGGGGGTGATCTCTTGGCCCGTACTGCCCAGTGGCTGCTGCACGGCTTGGAGCCTGGAGTGCGCCCCAGAGCCGGACGTCGGGGGCTGGGTCTGCCACTTTGTCATTTCCATTTAAGGGGAAGGAAGCCTGCTCTGCCAACGTCTGTGAGAGGTGGTCTCTCTTGTGGGCAGCGTGCATTTCCGCAGGGCTTCTGGCTCCATGGAGTGCATCCCGGGTGCTGGGGCCTGCCCTGCACGGGCTGACGCTTCCGTGATGCAGGATTGGCTGTGACACCGGGCTGGCTGCAGCCCTGCAGGGTGAATGGCAGAGAGGGGCCCCGGGCCCAAGTCACGGGGCCTGTCCTCGTCTGCTGAGGTCTTTGCCATGCCCCTTGCTCAGTTGCGGCCGACTCATCCCCGCTGAACACCCTCATGCCGGCGCGCCAGCCCAAGTCAGGAAGCAGCCCCACCCCCCGGCTCCGTGGCAGGGAACTCGGGTCAAACAGGCTGATCCTGCGGGAGACGCCCGTTCGGCAGGAAGGAGGAGGCTGGGGCCAAGTCCTGCTCAGTGTGAGTTCCGAGAGGTCGCCCCTGCCACAGTCCTGACCCTCCAGGAAGCCTGGCCTCCCTGTTGTGAGTCGAAGCCTTTCGCTCCGTGGCCTTGGCAGGCACTCACTTCTCGGGGCTCCAGGCATAAAAATGGCATGACCTGCAGGGTGGCCAGTGTCCCACTGAGCAGCTTCCACAGCCCGTCCGTCCATCCCTGGGCGCGGACCTGGCCTGTGACCTCATTCAGCAGTTTGAGGGACGTGCCCAGGTGACAGGGCTGTGAGTGGTGGAGCCAGCAGACACAGCCCAGCCTGGCTGGTGCGCCCTTCAGGGCGGGCACGAGGACCCGCCAAGTCATGTCACACAACAAGCCCTACCCTGTGCTCGGAGCCCAGTGGACCTGACATTCCTTCTGTTCCAGGCCAGCCCCCCTGAAGCCCCTCATCTCATGCTGGGGGAGCCCCCTCCCCCCGTTCCTCTTCATCTTTATCCCCCCACTGTGCCCCCACCCCCAATGGAGCTTTGCGGGGCAGTGTGCTGGGCTCGTGCCAGGCCTGGTGGGGGCACAGCCAGCAGGTCTGCGTCTGCTGACCCGGAGAAAGCTCGTGCTGAGATCTCACTGCTTCTACTGTGGGTAGAACACAGAAAATCCCCGGGGCCCCTTTCATGCCCTCCCTGAGCTGCCCCAGGGGCAGGGCTGCGGAGGGGAGGGGGTCGCAGTGACTCAGGATTGCACTCCTGCAGGAAGCTGGCCGTGTGGGTGTCTGGTCAGGATCTTGGGTTCCCAGGGGCATCTTCTGAGTGCAGCCACCTCCGTGTACTCTTCATACCCCAGGCCGACGAGCAGGAGAATGCCAGCAGGGTGGGAGCCGGAGACCCCTTGGCCAGCGGGTGGCGGAGAGCTTGTAGTGACCAGAGGTGTTTAGCCGGTGGGAGGTCGGAGGCTCAGAGGTGTGGAGGGACCTGCTCGGGCCCAGCAGGTGCAGTGAGTCCTGACCAGGCTCCCCGTCTCCATCCCTGCCCTTCCACGGGGAGGCGCACAGGGTGTGCAAGGTCTTGGGTGGGATTATGGTGAGGGGTGCACTGGGGGCAGTGGCTGTACAAGCCAAGTCCTGCCGGCAGGCTGCCCCCGCCCCCTCCCACACGCAGCAGCACACACCTGCCAGGCTGTTGTGGAGGGCAGGGGCCCTGTGTGATGGGAGCGCCGGCCTGCTTGGCGCTGGTCACAGCGGTGAGGCTGGCTTCAGTTGGAGCTGAATGCTGCCTCGAGGGCCCCTGCTCAGGAGGGACATTCGGGCTCCCGGCTGTGGCTGCCCTCTCGGGCCAGAGCAGCCAGGCCCCGGGGGCCTCATCACTGCCTGCCGGCTGTCAGCGAGGCCCTGGGCCTGCTCCTCTCTGGGGAAACTGAGGCCCAGTGTGGGAGAGGAGGGACCGAGCTAGAAGGCTGTGGCCACAGCTGGCGCCTGCCCATCGGTGGCAGCCAAGGGTTCTGTGGTTTTCCCCGTGAGACCCCATGGCCTTCAGTGGTCCTCAGAGCAACCCCTCCAAGGGGGTGGAACCTGGGGGCCCGGGAGCAGCGCCCCTCTCTCAGTCCGCTGGGGCTGCTGTAACAGAACGCGCCTGACTGGGTCGGTCAGGAACCGGGGAACCGTACGTACTGCTCACAGCTCTGGGGGCTGGGAGCCTGAAGTCCGGGTGCCCACAGAGTTGCCTTTCGGCGAATCACTTTGGGAATTACTTCCTAAAGGCCCCACCCCCTGACACCACCACCGTTGGAGGTTAGGATTTCAGTGCGTGAATTTGGGGGGAACGCAAACACTCAGACCATAGCAACCCCCAAACCTGGCAGAACCAGCTCCCAGGCGGCTCCGCCCCTGCAGGGGGCGCTTGGGGCCTCACCACTGGTGTTCACTCTGGGTGGACGGCCAGCACCAGGCCCCATCCTTGGCCTTTCCGTGGCGCCCCCAGCTGTGGGGTCACTGTCGTCCCATCTTGTACATGGAGGTGGGGCTCAGGCCCGGTCACCTGGTCAGGGCAGTCCCGAGGCTCCAGAGAAGGGGGACTGGAACCCAGGCCTCCTGCCCTTCCCCCTCTGCGGCACTGGGCTGTGCGCTCTGTAGCCAGCTGTTGATGGAGCACCTGCTTCAGGATTGTTGCTTGTCCATTTCCACGCCCCTGGGACGCTTCCAGAAGCAAGACAGACCTCGGTCTTGTCAGGGAGACAAACTAGCAAATGAACGGGGGGCAGGTTGGTTTCGACACTGGGGAGTGCTGGGAAGACCTTACGCAGAGGGCCGCAGGGGTGGCGGCTGGAAGAAGGGCCAGCTGGTCAGGGCTTGGTGGGTTGGTCAGGAGCTGTCCCTGGGGGATTTGCAGCTGGGGAGGGTGTGGAGGCTGGTGGGGATGTGTCCAGTGCGGAGGCCACTGCCGCTGGTCTGGTGGCCTGGTGGGCAGAGTGGGTGGCGCGGTTTTGAGTTGGGGTTTGATCTAAAGCCAGGCAGAGGTGATGCCATATCATTGACTCTGGTTTCCTGGTGGGGGAGGGGCTTGGGGTAGGGGGGTCAGGTGCCTAGATTGGAGGCCCTGCAGTGTCCAGTGACCCAGCAGGCCACATGCACAGCTTTTATAGCCTTCTTGTGAAAAACTGGGGGAGGAGACGGCTGTGGACTTTCAAGTTATCTCAGCAAAAACAGCTCATTTTTGAAGGAGGTGTGGCTCCGCCCTCATGACCTCATCACCTCCCAGTGGCCCCACCCCCTGACACCACCATGGTTGGAGGTTAGGATTTCAGTGAATGAATTTTAGGGGAATGCAAACACTCAGACCATAGCAACCCCCAACCCCCAAACCAGGGGAGGGAGGAAGTCTCAGAAGACCGCTGCGTGGCCACCCACAGACGGCTGGGGCCCTGGCAGGCTGACTGGGGGGTGGGGGGCAAGGGTCACAGGAACCAGTGCTTGGGTCCCTCCTGAACCCTGTGCACGAGAACTGGTGGGTTTGGGAGAACCTGGGGGGAGTCTGGCCCTAGCAGCCGACTTCCAGAGTCTTCCAGTAGGATAGCATGTGGGCGGCCTCTGCATCTCCTGCTTCTGGCCCGTGTGGGCCAAGGATGCTCACACTGAGCTGTGTCTCGCTGCACCGCTCAGCCCCTCTTCCTGCGGCTCTGGGGTAGCATGAAGGGACAGGAAGCTGGGCCCGAGTGATGTCCATGTCCCTCATGCGTCAGAAAGCAGGAGGAAGGGGCGAGGGGATTTGTTGTTCTAAGCAGCCTGGTGGAGCCAGGCTCCCGAAAACAGCCTCAGGAACTGGCGTATTTACATCCGTCGGGCCGGGACAGGCTGCACATCACCCCGTGCCTGTGATTCAGTTTCCCGTCCACCTTGCTCTCCCGGGAGTTCCCGGTGTCATAAATCTGGCTGCACACAGCGAAGTGAGGAAGAAACCGGTCCGAGGTGCTACAGAGCACACGAAGAGCCGTGGGCCGGGGCCAGTCTTCCGGGTGGTGGGGGCCCAGCCTGCTCCCTCCTGAGCGACCCGCCCAGGGACCCCGGCCTCCTCTGCCAGGGGCTGTGTCTCCACTTTCCACTGCTCGCCTGGCTGGTGGGGGCCCTGGTGCCGACCCAGCACCACACGTGTGGGAAAGGCCCTCCTCGGTCACCGTAGCCGTGGGAGCTGGGTGTTCTTACACATGGGTACTTTATTATTGTTGCCACAGGAGCCTCAGCAGGCAGACCTTAGGGAGACACCCTGGGGTGGTGTGCAGCCGTGGGCCAGGGCTGTCCTTGCGGCCTTGGGGCGCGTGGGATGCCTGCCGCCTGGTGCAGCTGAGCAAACACCCCACTGGCCCTGGTTTCTGACACCAGCGTTTCAGAAACCAGGGCTGTGGGCTCCTGGGCCTGGTTTTAGGCTCCTTGCCGTCGGGCCATCCTAGGAATTGGATGAACTTTGGATTGAAGGAATTGGATTTTCCTTCGTGGACAAAGCTGGTGGTCCCGTGGGGCTTTTGTTACAGAGGTGCGTGGTGGGACTAGGATTGGGGACAGGCTGGACATTCAGGCCACAAGCTGGGATCCGACCTTCCCTCCGCCTCGCCTCCCTGCGGCAGCCTCTCTCTGCAGCACCCCCTCCTGGGACCCTCATCGGCCCACCCCCCATTTCCAAGGCCCGTGTTCCCACTGCAGTGCCCGGCAGCAGCCTCCCCAGAAGTCCAGTGGGCGCCCCTCCCCCTCCCCTGTGGCTCCAGTTCTGTGACATGGAAATCCTCTCCTTTGTTGACAGCCCGACTGAAGTCACGTTTTATCTGCCCTTTTCTGGGAGCCTGCGCCTGGCTATCGGCCAAACCACTAATAATGCCGCAGCTGGCAGTGTGTGGGATGTGTGACCGGCCTGTCCTGTTCCCCTGCCCCAGGAGAGGCCAGCCTCATGCTCCCCGAGGGCCCCGGCCCCGCGCCCTCGTCTGCTGGTCCGCGTCCCCCTCGGCGTGGGCACTCCGTCCCACGGCTGCGTCTCGTCTGAACAGTGTCCTCGTGGCCTTGTCGGGCTGCCTGCCTGCACCCGTCAGGAAGATGCAGCCTTCCGAGGGTTTGCATGCGCCCAGGGGTCCCACTGGAGGCCTGGGCAGCTCAGGGACCCGGTGTGGCTGTGGGAGGGCAGAGGGGTTCAGGTGTCCAGGCCTCCTGGTGTCCAGGGCGTGGTGGACGGCACAGTGCCTGACCTCCTTGGCAGGCTGTGGGGCTGGCGGATCCTGCTGTGGCTCCAGCTCATCTTTTGCCTCTGGCACCTCGGGGTCAGGGATCAGAGCCATCTGGGCCTCTTCTTTTCAGTAAAGGGTGAGGGACGGTCAAGTGACTGAGGAATCCCTGAGAGCTCACTGCTGCCTGCAGGAGGCGGACACCCCCGCCGGGGCGATAACGTGATGTGTTGTTCGGGTTGGACTCTGGCCCAGGGGTCCAGGTGGGCACGGGGCCTGGTTTGCTCAGCACCTTTCTGGGTCATAGATGCCTGGCAAGAGGCAGGCTCCTGTGCTGTAGGTGGGTGAGGAGTTCATCAGGCCGGGCAGGGGGACCTCCGCACCTTTCTTACTCTCCAGGAGGGCGTGACCAGGAGGCTGTTAGTGATGGGCTTGGTGGTATAGTGGCTCCGAGCGGGGCAGCCCTGGGTTCGAAGTCTGAGACCCACCAGGCACCACCCTGACACGTGGACAGGTGGCATGTGATGTGGGTAGTTTGTACCACCGCCCAGGCCTCAGTTCCCCCATCTGCAGAATGGGGTGATGATAGTGCCTACCTCGTGGGTCTGAGAGAATTCCTGTGACGTGCTTGGCAGGACACGTGGCACCTAGTAAGGGCTGAGACGATTTTGGCAGAGTGGCGATGAGGACGAGCGAGCCTCCCGAGCATGGCGCTCGGGAAAGGCCAGCTTCCTTTGACATGAGAAGCATTGAGTGTGAATGTGGCTGGGAGAGCGTGGAACCCCTCGTGGCTTCCTTCCCCGACCTGCTAGGACTTTCTGTGATGTGGCCCAGGAGTTTCTCTATCAGCCTGCCACAGCGGCCTTCCCTGGCCTTGGGGTGGGGGTCGACCAGGATGCCCCTCATGGGTCATTATGCCTCCCCTTTGCCCCCACCCCACCCTGATGGCCTGTTGGACATTTGCTTATGGTTGCAGCTGTCCCAGTGTCTTTTCTGCAGGGGTTGGGCTGCCCATAGAACGGCCAGACAACGGTTACTAAGCATCAGGGGCTGATTGGCCAGAGGGATTGGTGTCCTGCTGGGCTCCAGTGTCCATGGAGGGTGAGGAGGGAGGTCTTCCCAGCCACCTGGTGCGGCCGCCTGCCTCCCACCTTGGGCCTGGCACATACCCCCCTCTGTCTCTGCAGTTACATAGTCTCAGGACACCCCTGCCCCAGCACCAGTGCATGCGGAGTGTTCATGGTCTAACATTCAGGCCCCGGTTATTCCAGAGCTTGCGGTTGTCCCAGGTGAGCACCACTAGGCTGTGGATTACCTCTTGGGGGGCGGTCCTAGGTTGTCTGACTTCTGCGGGGAAATGGAAGGCCCTTCGCCATGGTCCTCCCTCAGCACAGTGTGCTGTGTGCCAGAGAGAGCTGTGCCTGGCGTCTCTGCACCAGGGTGAAGGGGTGTGTGTGTGTGTGGTGGAGCGCCTCCCCACCTGGGAGAGCTCAGAGCCCGAGTCCTGGGCTGTGGGGGCCGAGGAGAGGGCCACTGTGGGGAAGGGACAGTGTGTCAAAGTGCACCGGGCAGGCATCGAGGGCACTGCAATGCTGACCGGCTGCTTTGGGAAGGACTGCTTGTTGTTTACACCTCTTCCCAGGGCGGCCAGAGGCTCCTGGTGCCTGGCACGGCCCTTCCCGGCTGACGTTTCCAGACCATCCACCGCCTGCTCACCAGCAGGCCTGGGGAATGCAGAGGGAGCCCAGCCCGGCTCAGCGCCTTCAGAGCCTCCCTCCCTCAGTTTCCTCCTTCCCACTGCGTCCTCCGCCCCCACATGCCTGGGACCCCAGCCCAGCAGCCTGCCTCTGGGACAGGGGTTTTCCTGTGACCACCCCTGGTTTTCTGGAGCCTTCCGGAGCCTTCTGTGAGGACAGAGGGTTGTGCTGAAGCCATGCTCTGCTGTGCAGGCTTGTCATATTCACGCCCCTCCCCCACTTTGCCGTCACGTGGCCACCTTCGGCAGGGAGGCGTCTGTACCAGGCCATCCGGTGCTCTTGGTGGGGCCTGGGGCTCTGGGCCTGGCGCCCTCATTTGCTGAGTAAACCTGGTCAGCCACAGGCTCTCTCTGAACCTAAGCGTCTGCAATTAGAAAGTGGGAAAGCTTCATGTAAGCTGGAGACATGCAAATTAGAACCACAAATGAGCTCTCTCCTCACACCTGTCAGAATGGCTGTCATCAATAAATCAACAAACAAGTGCTGGTGAGGATGTGGAGAAAAGGGAACCTTGTGCGCTGTTGGTGGGAATGCAGACTGGTGCAGCCACGCTGGAAAGCAGTGTGGAAGGTCCTCCAAAAATTAAAAATAGAACTGTCGTGTGACCCAGCGATTCCACCTCTGGGTGTTTATCCGGAGAAATTCAAAGCACTGATCGGAAAAGATAGACGCGCCCTGTGTTCATCTCGGCGTTGTTTACCGCAGCCACGCTCTGGAAGCAGCCAAGTGCCCATCAGCAGACGCGTGGCTAAGTGGACACGTACCATGAAATATTACTCAGCCATAAAGAAGAAGGAAATCTTACCTTTTGCCGCAGCATGGATGGACCTAGAGGGTATTGTGCCCCGTGAAATAAGTCAGAGAAATACCATATGATTCCACTTACAGGTGGAATCTAAGGAACAAACAAAAGCAGAAACAGACCCCTAGACACACAGAACAGCTGATGGTCGTCAGGTGGAAGGGGGTTGCGGGTGGGGTGACAAAGGTGACGATGGGGTGAAGACGTAAAGATTGCTGGTTAGAAAATCCCCGGGATGCGAAGGAGGCGGCACAGAGAACAGACTCAGTTCCAGAGCGATCACTGTGTGTGCGGCGGCGGCAGGCAGGTGCTGGGTTTGGGGGGGCGTGGGGGGTGGGGTGGGGGTTGCTTGGTAAGGTGTGTAGGTCACGGTGCTGCACAGCTGAAGCTAATCTGTTGCCGTTCAACTGTAATTGAAAAATTAAAAACATTGAAACGTGGAAAAGAGCTAAGCTGTAAACTTAGGGAAAACCGTATCAGCTGGTTGACAGGGTCGCTGAGGTTTTGATGAAGGGCCTCGTGTCCGTAAACCTTCTAGAGCCACAGGGCTGTTCCCTGACCCCCCCATCCCCCACAAGGCAAACTCCGAGGACATGGGCACTTCATCCACTCATGAGGCCTAGGGAAGGTGGGAGATGCCTTCTTGTTTCAGGGCCTGGCTCCCCTCTACGGCCCCCTCCCCCCTGCCCACCCAGGTGTACCCTGGCTGAGTTGAGGGCTACAGGATGCAGGGAGGCCCCCTATGCAGGGAGGCCAAGGGTCACGGGTCAGTTCTCCCTTGGTGACATTGGACTTGCACATTCTAAGTCTTGGTGACCTAGTTTGGTCCTGCAGTGCCACCACTGAGCAGTGTGACCCTGGGAGCCAGCTTCTAGCCTTGTCCCCACAGTCCTGCCGCCAGTTGGGGTGTGGCTTCTCAGTCCCGGAGGCTGTGACAGGACTGGGGTGGGCCGGCTGTGGGGAGGGGGTAGGAGTGATGGGAGTTCATACAGCATGTGGGGGCTGGGGACCCGGGACAGAGTCCCCAAGTGGCCGCGGTTTAGTTTGATCCTGTTCTCTTTGGCAAACCAGCTGGGGGGACAGTGTGGTCACTGGCCCGTGACTAACGCTGAGTGCCACCGCTTGGCCCCGAGCTCAGGGGCCTGAGGCCACCCCAGGGGAGCGTCCATGTCCCCCACTTCTTCGGGGCTGGTCCCCAGGGGCTGCTGTGGCCCCTGCCTCCTGGATTCCCAGCAGCTCCCGAGCATGCCACGGACAGGGGCACATTCCTCACTGACCGTTTTCTCCTGCCTCTGTCCCCCCACCCCCGTCCATTCTCCCCCTAAGCTGGCTCGGTCTGTCTGGAAGGCCTCAGGTTGGCTGCATGCCCATCTTTCTGTAAGCACAATTTAATTTGGAGGGTCACTGAGGGGACTTAACAGGCTGGACATTGTTCCCTGTGTGGTGAGATGGGCCTGGACGAACCAGCAGCCAGCTGCTGCCTCACATTCCCGGTGGTCTTAACCAGACAGTCTCCACCATTGGCCCAAGCCAGGCACCGTGCAGGGGTTGCGGCACACAGCAGATGAGTCCCCACCCTCAGTGAGTGCGGAGCCAGGTGATGGAGGCTGATTGGGAAGAGAAGATGTGCTGAGACAAGAATTATAAAGGGCTTGAGGCGCTGATGCAAAGGGGCAGGTAGCTGGAGAGCAGGTAGCCTCTGTGGGGGCAATCCTAGAAGGCTCCTTGGAGGAGGGGGCCTCAGAAAGTGCCAACTTTCCTGCCGAACCCCATCCGGGGATGCCCCTCTCCAGCTACAGAGTGGGCCCAGGCAGGTGCGGTGAGTCCTGGTGGTGGTGTGGGGGCCGTGGGGCAGAGGAGGTGCTTCCCGGGTAAGGGGAGGCAGTGTGCCCAGCTAAAAGGCCTCTAACTGGCAAACTCCTTCATTTCAAAGAAAACAACAAAACAGAAGATTTCTTGTGTTCACCAAGGGAAGATGGAGGCTCTCGTGCCTGCAGAGGGAGCACGAGTGGGTCCAGCCCTCAGGGAGGGCGAGCTGGTGATTTTTAGAGGAATGCGGAGGCATGCCCCCTTCAGCTCAGCCATCCCTCTGCCGGGGACTTGTTCCCCCCCAGGTACAGGTGGCGGACACTCAGGCCCCTCACTGCAGCAGCGCTTGTGATGGCCACGTTTGCAGACAGCCCAGGGTCCTCTGCCAAAGGTGGGTGCCCGCCACCCCCAGTCTCTCTGGGGGCCGTCCTCAGAGGGACGGTACACCTCCAACAGCTCATCTGGCTGTGCCCAGGACAGGCCCAGCCTGCCTGCTCCTGCATGGGCCCCCACAGCACCCTGTGCCCATGGGAATCAGGCTGGGGATGCTGGCACGTGGGGGCTGGGGGGCCCACGGGAGGGGGTGATGGATATCAGCCAGCTGGCAGTGCTGCGCTGTGCCTTCTGCCAGCACACGACTTGGGGGGCATCTCCCTGCCAGGCCTCTCACCCTCATTTCATCGAAGTGCCTTGCAGATGCAGAGGGACCACTGAATTCCCTGGTGGTCCTGCCCCCTCCCCTGGAGGGGCGCATCTGCCCCAGGTGCAACCATGGCCATGCCCTGAGCTGCCTGTGCCTGAGGGCTGGGGACCAGGAGCAGTCAAGGCAGGGGTGAACAGGCGGCTTGGGCCAGGCCCCTGGTGTCCTGCCCGCAGCCCTGCTGGGGCCCGACAGAATGAGTGATTGGCTTGAAGAGGCCGCTGGCCATGCCGCGCCATCTGGCGGGGCTATTGTGGACCACACAAAGGATGGAGCCTGGCAGGGCAGGGGCGGCCGGGGAGTGGACGGACGAGCGGCGGAGGACGCTGGCCTCCTGGCACGCACCACGCTGGTGCATTTGCTCCACCGTGGCCTGGGCTTCAGAGCTGAGATCTGGTTTATCGCTTCTGGACAGGAACAAGGGGTGACTCCCTCCCCCCCGAGTCTTTGGCTAGAATGCTTTAAACAACTCTGGCTCTGAGCTGATTTATGGCTCTGCTCAGATGCAAAGGCAGTTCTATGTAGTGGGTAATTAAGTGGCATTATGGATGGCCGAGAGTAAGTGGCCGCTGTTTTAATAATTAAAATAAATGACCCCTTGACTGCTCCCCAACTGGATGCTGGTTTCCCTCAGTGTCAGGACCCCGGAGAGAGGCAGAGCATAGGTGTGTGAGTGTGTGCCTACCTGTGTGCATGTGTGGGTGTGCGTGTGGCTGTGCACATGGTGCGTGTGTGCCTGGGGGTGGGGGTGGGGACGAGGTGGCTCCTTCCTGATCTCTGGTTCCCAGGGCCGTTCTCGGGCTCCCACGTCCCCCCGGGGCCGGCAGAGCCCCATCCTGGATGAACTGTTTCTCCGCCCTTGAGTCTGGCCGACCCAGGTGGGTTTCGGAGGTCGTCTCACCCCAGCTCCGGTGCTGCAGCCGTGCCTGGGCCGCCCCTCCTCAGGGCGGGCTCAGCCCATCCAACGACGTGGCTTGCCCGTCTCACACGCTGTGCACCGGCTCCCACCGGGACGTCACTCCCCTTCAGCTGCTGAGAGGCGCTGGGTGGGCACTGGGAGAGGTTCGTGGAGGCGGAGGTGGAGCTGGTTTGCCTCTGCCCTCTGGTCGGAGTGACAGCAGGGATGCCAGACGGGGACAAAGTCAAGGGCAGCAGAGACAAGTGGGGAGCAGGCCCTGAGGCCTGGGGAGGGGTCTGGACCCCAGCCGGCTGGCCGGAGCATCTCTGGCTCTGTACCTCTGCCTGTTCACGGCTGCCCAGGCCTGGGGGCAGCGGGCCAGCCTGCTGGGGAGTGCCATTTTCTCCTGCCCAAACCATGCCATTGTCTTCTGGAACGGGGGCCTTCCCCAGGAGCTGCGGACCGTGGTGCGATGCGTCCTCACCCTCGCGGGGCTGGCTCTGGGCGGGATGCTGGCTGGGCGTTTCTGGGGAAGGATGGAGATGAAGGAAGCTTTCGAAAGGCCGGGCCAGGGGCTCTGTGCCAAGGTCCTCGCGTGGGTCGCGTGGGCAGAGGGGAGAGGGGGGAGTGGAAACATCACCGGGGTCAAGCACCGCACCAGGCTGCCACACACCGTCCTACGAAGTGAGTTTCATGTAATCTCACCAACCCTGCCGCAAAATGATTCTTCCAGGGTTGGGAAAGTGCCAGCTCAGGGACGGTCAGGTGCCAAAGTCCCTTCCATCCTGCCCTCTGTTTTCACCCCATCCGTGCATCCTTCCCTCCTCTCTACTGATGTTTCTGCAGCCTCGGTGTGTGCGGGAGCTTGTGGGTCTCCAGGCTGCGCGGACTCCCCACCACCTCTGATCCCTGCCGGGCTGAGATTCCCGTCATAAAGCCTGCAGCCTGGGAGTGCCAGTCCCCAACTGGGCCATGTGACCAGCGGCTCACTCCCTTCATCCGGGCCTTGGTAGTCCTTTCTGAGACACGGGAGTGTCCAAGGCAGCTTCTCGACTCTGCAGGGCCTGGCGTGGACGTGCTGGGATGTGGGGGTGGGGTGGGGCAGAGGGAGTCTGTGGGACGGGGAACTCGACGGGGCCTGAGAGCGGGGCTGGCACAGCCCAGTCCTCAGAGGGTGCATTCAGCCCCCAGCTGTGGGCAGCACCCCTGTCTGTGGGCACCCCACTGGTTCCCTCCCCTCTGCTGTGGGAGCTCCGGGGCCGGCCCTGGTCATAGGAACCGGAGTCCAGGGCCCCACACGGGGGCAGTGCCCACGGAGCTTCTGTGCCTGGGTCTGCCCCGGTGGGACAGCCATGGGCCCTGGGGCTCCGGGGTTGGAAGCTGTTAGGAGGCCTGGCAGCCCAGGGCCTCTTCCCCACCGATGGCCTTTTCAAGCCCAGTGAATGGAGTGCTGCCAGTGTGCTTTGGTTGCCGGAGTAACCTGCCCAAGCTCGTGCCATCCCAAGCTTGGATCCAGACACGCTGGGGCGCAGTTCTGCCTGTCGCAGCAGAGGCAGCGTGAGGGGGTTATCCTCGGCCACTGCTGCTTCTCCAGGGGACCTTGGCGGGCATGGCCTCCGGATGCCACTCGTGAGCCGCAGGCCTGAGTCCCGCCTCCTTGTCAGGAAGTGGCAGCGCCTTGCACACCCAGGAGGGAGGCCCGGTGGGCGTGGGACCAGTGGGCCCGGGCCTATTGTCCCTGTCATGCTGCCTGTCCCCCACCCTCCCCATCTGTGTGAACCCTGAATTTGGAGGCTGGGTGGGGGTGGGCAGTGGGGGAGGGGCCCTGGGGGTGACCCTAACAGGTGAGTGCCCAGAGCCAGGAGGCACTAAATAAGCCTTCCTTCCTCCCTTCGCTCCTCTTCTCTCGTGCTTGGGGGCTCAGCTCCAGGCTCCCAAGTCTCCCTGCCCTGACTTCGGGTCTGGGGTGGGCTCCTTTCACGTCCGCCTCTCCAGAGGTGCTTCTGGCCTGGGGCCCAAGGGGACCACAGCCGTCTTGGGCTATCAGCCTGTCGGGAGGGCAGGGCACAAGCACCTCGTGGTAACTGCCCGGCTCTGGGAGGTCAGCCCTGACATGTCTGCGTGCAGCAGAACCTCGATGCTCTGTGGGGAGCTTGGTACTCAGCAGCACTTGGGCTCTGTGGAAAGAGCAGTGCCCCCCTTGGCAAACAGGGCCTTTCCCCCGGAGATGGGTAAGAGGGGCCGGGGAGTCTGTCCTGGTGTCTGGCCCAGGCAGAGTCAGCCCTTCATGGGTCAGGCTGTGTCAGGGTGGGAGGGCCTTGCCTGGAGCTGAGAACCAGGGCAGAGGCCTTCTGGCCCAGCTCACTGGGCAGGCCGGTGCCACATAGCCCAGGGGTGGGGGCGGGGCTGGCCCTCGATGGTGCGTACATGTGAGTGAGTTGTCCTGGCTGGACAGAGGTCTCTGGCCTGTGGCTGCAGCAGGACGTGGCCAGCAGAGGTGGCTCTGGGGAGCATGGCTGTCTGCCCGCAAAGCTCTTTGGCCTGGGGCTGGGGGAGCAGTGGGCCCTTCCACTGCAGCCAGAATGCCCCTGGGCCGGTGCTCAGTGGGCAGGCCCTGGGCTGGGCAGGGGCTGGGCTTCTCACCCAGGCTCTGCGACTCCTGGGGGCTTCGTGGGGTTCGAGCCCTCTCTGGACCTTGGCTCCCTCCTGCAGACGGGGTCTCAGGCTCCGTGGGCTCCAGCATCAGGGCAGAGCTGGGCTTCGGCTGTCAATTAACCGGACTGCGCCTGGTGGGGGTGTGCGACCAGAGCAGTGGCCACTTTCCTGCCAGTGGGACCTTTCTCCAGGCTGTGGGGTGGGGGGGGGGGGCGGCGGGAGGGGCCTGCTGTGAGTGGCTGAGCTCCTCCCTGAGCCCTCTGAGAGCCTGCCTCTCCTTTGAACCTCATTCAACGGCATTTGAACGTCCCCGTGGAAAGGGCCTGACCAAGGCCCACTGGATATCGCTGAGCCTCGCTCCACAATAAGCCTGGCACCCACCGCCGTGGGAACGTGCTCCGAGAGCCAGAATTAGGGGTGCTGAGTGCCTGCCAGCGTCTGACTTGTGGGGGGATGGCTCTAGGGTTGCTGCTCGAGGTGTTTGTCGTGCCCCCGCCTGCCCCATGGTTGTGTTCAGGTGATCGATTCTGGCTGCAGTGACGTCTCCACGTGTGTGGCCACCTCCATTGCACAGGTGGGAACACCGACCCTCAGAGCCTTCACAGGCCATCCCGGGGTCTCCCAGCTCAGGCCCGCCTGCTCCTCCTGAGCTCAGACATGCGGGCAGGTGTGAGGGCTGCACATGGTCCAAAGACCCCTCTGGTTGCTGGGACAGGGGGCAGCCTTCGGTGGCCTCCGCTCAGACAGTTCTGGGCTGGGAGCCCCTGGGTCCCTGTCCCTGGTGTCCAGGGCACAGCTGGGCGAGGGGGCAGCGAGTTTGGGCTGGGGCCTGTGAGGAGATGAAGGGATACTATGCCCGGGGCAGTGGGGCAGCGAGGCCCGGACGTGGGTCTGATGATTTATTTTTATATTTCTGAGGGGGTACATGTTCATAGAGAAGAAGGAAGTTTTGCAAAAGTTAAAAAGGAAACCAAAACATACCTTTCGCCCAGGCCCCCCGCCCCTGGCTCCGAAGGCTTTTCCCCGAGATGGAACCGTCCATTTTCTCCCTGGACACGCGCACGTGGGCTGCTGGTCGTCTCTGTGGGCATCTAACGTGGACTCTGGTCTTCCTTACTCAGCATCGCGTTGGACGCTTTTTTCCCTTGTCTTCCTAAACCCCGTCAGTGAAGCATCCCTGTCAGTGAAGCATCCCTCCAAGGGGCCTACCCAGAATGCCCGTAAGGGCCGCATGGTCTCCTGGGGCAACGGGCAGCCCCCTTTTGTTCGTGTTTTTGGTCAGCGGGGACCTCTGGCTGGGTGGAGGTGGGGGCTCCGAGGTACCTCTGTGGAAGTCACTCTGGGGAACACAGCAAAATGCTGCTCAGCCTGGCTCCTGTCAGTGGTGAGACGGGACGACTAAGCTTGGCTCCACGCCTTCCCATTTTGAGCCTTAAAAATCTGTTAGAAGGTGTATTTGTGTCTCAGCGCTGCTATAACCAATGACCACAGACCAGGGGGCTTAAAGCAACAGAAACTTGTTCTCTCCGAGGTCTGGACGCCAGAAGTCCGAAGCCAAGGTGGTGGCAGGGTCGGTTTCTCTGCAGGCTCTGAAGGGGAGGCTGGACAGAAGCCCACCTGTGTCTTCCTGCTTCGGGGGCTGCCGGCCGTCCTTGGCGCTCCTTGGCTTGTGGCTGCATCCCGGAGTCTCTGCCTCCATCTCCACGTGGCTCCTCCCACGTGTGTTGCTGTGTCTTTTTCTGTCTCGGACAGGGACACTCACATGGGCTCAGGGCCCTTCCTAATCCAGAATGATGCAGCAGGCTCCTGACCTCACTCACACCTGCTGTAGCAGGACCTTTACCCAAAGAAGGTCACGTTCTGAGGTTCCTGGTGGACGTGGCTCAACCAGCTGCAGAGTGACTTGCTGTGCATGATCTTCTCTTCCTGGGGAGCGAAGGGCGCGGGGGAGATGCTCAGAATGGTGGGGTAACAGTCTGTCCGCTGGTTAAGGGGTTGGAGCCGAGTCTGAAGCCGTCTCCCCGCTGTCTGCAGAGTGACCTGCCATCAGCCGGCTCTGGAGACCTCGTGGCGCAGGGTGACCCCGAAACACCACGGAGGCTGGTGCTGACTTCCACAGCTGCCTCCCGTGGGCTCAGAGGCTGATTTTTTTCTTTTTCCCTAAGATTGAACGGAAAAGGCATTTTCTCCTGTGATGTTTCATCTTCCTGACGTGTTATGCTTGGAAGGATGTGCCCTGAGACACCGTTATACTTAAATGTCTGTGGGTGAGAGGAGACGAGGACACGCTTGCCTGCTTGTCGCAGCTCGCCTTCGCTTCGGGCATCTGGTGCGGATTGGGTTCATCTGATGGGGCCATTGGAGGCATCTCCGCGGCCTAGCCCTGAGCGCCATGCAGCCAAGAGCCCCTTGCTTGTGGCTGATTTCATGTCCTTTGGGCTGATAGTTAAAGAAGGACCCAGATGACCCTCGTATTGCACCTGGGGAAACTCAGCACAGGTGGGGAGAGCCACTAGCACACCTGTGCAGGGTCACTGAGCGAGCTAGGTGGTGGCTGAGCGTCCAGCACCTCCCAGGCAGCCGGAGTGGCTGGGTTGCAGCAGGTGGGCATCCCGGGGCTGCGTGCTCTGCTGGGCACCAGTGTGCGTGGGCTGTGGGCTCCCCTCCCAGCTGCGCCACATCCTGCTTCGTGATCTTCGCTGAGCCCCCTGGTCTGTCTGGGCCTCGGTTTCCCCATTTGAGAGTGGAAATTACGGCACCTTTCTCGGTTATGTGAGCATCCGGTAACAGGCCTGTGGCTTCCCACCAGTTTCTGGAAATGGTGGGGAAGGTGTTTTTCATCTTTTTTTTTTTTTTGGAGTGAGTTTAAAGTGGCAGAAACGTGGCCAGAACAGCACAAGGACTCGGGTAGCTTTGTCCGCGCTTTGCCAGGAGTTTTTGCCTCATTGCTTTCTCGGTGTGTGGACTACGTGGTTCTTCCCAATGTATTTGAGAGAAGTTGGAGCTAACACACCCCTTCACCTTCAATACCTTGTTCTTTTTTTTTTGGTTAAGATTTTATTGATTTATTTCTAGAGAGAGGAGAAGGAGGGACAAAAATGAGGGAGAGAAATATCAACGTGTGGTTGCCTCTTGTGTGCCCCCTACTGGGGACCTGGCCTGAAACCCAGGCATGTGCCCTGAGTAGGAATCGAACCGGTGACCCTTTGATTCGCAGACTGGCACTCAATCCACTGAGCTACGGCAGCCAGGGCCAATACCTTGTTCTTAAGAACTATCACGTGGCTGTCACGCGGTGACAGTACAGTAGTCAACATCAGGAAATTGGGCACCAACACCAGGCTTGTCCTGTCGCAGCGCTTCAGAGACTGACCTTCCGGTCCAGGATTTAGCCTGGGGCCACACGCTGCGCCCTCTCTGGAGCCTCTTCTCACTCGGAGCCATCGACCCCCTTCCTTTGTCGTTGCTCGACATTGTGTAGGAATGCAGACCAGCCATACGTTGGCCCTGTCTGGCGGGGCCCCATGGTGACAGGAAAGGCCCAGAGGGCAAGCGGTGTCGGTGACTTGTCCTGGCACAAGGCACCTGGTGTCCGCTGGTCCTGGGAGCAGACTTGGCTAGGCTGGTTTACAGTTTGCCACGTGTGTCCCCACTGAGAGGTGGCACCACCCTGCTGTTAATCAGTATCCTGGGGGGGGGGCACTTCGAGACTGTGCAGGTGTGCTGTGCCTGGGACACCCCGGCTGGGTCAGCACCCACGGCTGATGGGGACTTTCTATTGTCCTCTGGCCCTAGATGCCTGGCACTGGGCATTGTGGGCTGAGGGGTCCTCCCCCTGCCCTCACCGGCCTGCGTGAGCACGTGGCTCTGTTTCTTTTTTGGTGTCGACTAGGCTTCTTATTTTATCCATGGGGGTGTGACCCCTGGCCATCCTTATCATTGACGTTATCACTTTGCCCGAGGCAAACAGCTGGCTGTGCACCGGGAGGAAAAGGCATTGAGGGTTTGACATGAACCTTAGGGGGCCGTGCAGACCCTGGGGGCAGGGCTCCTGCTCTCCTCCCAGCCAAGCCTTCGACTTGACCTTGGGCGGAGCTGGCGAACGCCTTGGGGGCCCTGGTTCACCCTGATGTTAGAAGGAAAGGTTGGGACAGGCCAACCTTTAAGGCCCTGTTTCCCAACCCACGCAGTCCCCATGGGGTCCCCTCCCAGGCCGTGTGCTGTCCTTTGCTGAGGCCAGGAGTTGGCCGTGGGGCAGTTGCGGGTGGCCGGCCACCACCCGTCACCTGTGGGGGCGAGGAGACAGGGTGGCTCCCTGTCACCGCCCCCCCCCCCCCCCCGCCTCTAGCAGGCACTCCTCGGTGGGACCCAGGCCTGTTTGTTCTCGTTAGGAACCAAACAGTGACCTCATCCTGGCACCAGCTCTGCCTGCCGACCTTCGGGTTTGTTCTCGTTCATATTTTTCTTAAAGAGACACAGCTGCGCTGGGCAGGTGTGGTGGTATGTTGCGGTGATGGGCGTGTGCCTGCTGTGCCCACCGCCCGCCTGTGTCCACCACACCCAGCTGGGCCCACCTTGGAGGCTCTCAACTGTACCTCACTGTACCGAGGACTGTTCTGGGCCCCAGAGAGGGCAGGGGACCTGCCCAGAGCCACACGGCAGGTGGTGGCGAGGTGACTTTGAGACCAGGCCCCTGGCGCACCAATGCCACACCCTCCCACAGGTGCCCGTGTGCCGTTTACGAGGGCCAGGTCACCGGCCACCTCTCAGAGCCTGAGGGGGGGTTTGATCCTGGGGACAGGGCTCACGGTCCCTGCTCTGTCCCGGCACAGGGCTCCAAGGTGCAAGGGCGAAGAGGGGTCGTGAGGGTTGCCAACCTCTAGGTGCCAGCCCTGTGGGGACTTGGAGGGGGCGCGCAGACTGGCAGAGAAGTGCTCGGGGCTCTGGGCCTAGCCTGCCCAGGTGTGGGGCTCCCTGCTTGGGGGTGGGGGCTGGGTGTCCCCCAGCAGTGGAGGCTTGGCCAGAGGCACCACAGGGAGCTCTGCGTGTGGGGGCAGCCTCTGGCACCCTCAGATGACAGGTGGGGTTGGGGGCACTGAGTAGGGGAGGAGGGAGGATCGAGGCTGGGGGCCGCCCCTGGGCAGTTTAGGCCGGAGAGCAGTAGGGACAACAGGTGGAGCAGGACCCCTCCGGCAGGAGTGGCAGCTGGTGGCCCCGAGAGGCACCCTGCTCAAGTGCTTGGGCTTGTGAAGGTTCTGGAAGGACCTATGAGAGAATTGCTAAATGCTCTCCCCCACCCAAATGCCCCAGCTGCTGGGGCCTGGCCTGGGTGTTCCCAAATCTCCCTCAGCTCAGTGAGGCTCAGGGATGTTCGGTCACTGGTGCGAGGTCACGCAGCAGTAGCCGCAGAGGGGCCCAGCGGACCCCAGGCTCCCTTGCTGACTTCCTGCTCTGGCTCTAGGTCCTTCTGCCATGAAAATCATCCCCTTGGCCCATCCTCAGTGGCCAGGGGTGACCAAGTGCCTGGCCAGGAGGAAAGGCAGGCTCCTGGCCTGTCAGTCCTGTTTTGGGCCACCCACTATGTCATGACGGGAAGTGAAGGGTTCCCAAGCCCTGCCGGGGTGAGTTAGGTGATCTTTGAGCCCCGGAAAGGGCCCTGCTCAAGGATCCGTGGGTCCGAAGGGCAGTTTCAGCTGGATTTACTGGGTGAAAGGTAACCCTGGCCTGAGGGGCATTCAGCTGAGCCCTCAAGGACCGGCAGGACAGGAATGCAGCCGGGCAAGCCAGCAGCCCCCCGCATCCCTGACACCGGCCCCGAACAGTGCCCATGGCTGCCACCATGTAGTGCTCTTCTGCAAGGGCCTGGTGCATCCTCGCTGGATGGATGGGACCCTGAGGCTCTGGTGGGGACGCTCCCACCTGGCACGAGCAGCCAGACCTGCTGACTCCACACCCAGGTGCTCTCTGCAGGGCAGGGGCAGACTCTGCCCGCCTCCTCCCTGCTAGCTTTGGGGGACCTGACTCACTGGAGCCAGCCTTTCAAGCCCCATGATGACCTCAGGTGGACACACAGGTGTCAGCTTTCTCAGTGGTTGGGTCAGAGGGCAAGATGACAGCACACCTTGGCGGCAGCCCAGGTTATGCCCGGTTGCAAGGGGTCCCAGCCTGATGGGCTGGGGGTGGGCTATTGGGGTGCAGACTCCTCTGGCCCTGGAGCTTTGCCCTTCCATGAGCATCTCACCTGGCCCCCCAGCTCCGGGTGTTGCTGCTACCCTTGCAGGATTCAGGATTCAGATCAGACCCCCAGGTGACCTGTGACCAAGGACATCCTCCTGTGGGCCTGGGCCTGGGTGTGGCCTGGGTGTGTGCAGGCTGGGGTCATTTCTTCCGTCCTTCCTTCCTTCTTTCCTCCTTGGACCCACCTTTCCACCTGGGTTTGGCTTGGGCTGTCTCCTGAGCCCTGTTTACTGAGGGCTTTCAACAGGGGGCCAGTTTGCTGGGAGGAGGGAGGCTGAGCCTGGACTAGGCCTCAGTGTGTCGTCACCTGCGCCCTCCCTCTGTCCCCATAGGCTACCTGCTCTGTGCCAGTGGACACAGGTTGGATAGCCAGTCGCTAGGGCCCTCCCAGCCCTGTGCTGCTTACGCACCATGGCCCTCACTGCCCCAGGGACTCGGCAGGGTCGGAGGGCTTCTCCTCAGCCTTGCACAGAAGCAGCCTCGGTTGTTCCCTCGTCACGCCGGCTCAGGGGCCCGGTGCTACCCAACTCTCAACTGAAAACAGAGAAGGGGCGTTTGCTCTACAAATACACACGACCACGTTGCCTTCCCACATGTGACATTCCTGAATCGAGTTCAGACCCCACTTTTTAAAGTTGGTGGCGAGGCCCCTGCCGTGGCTGGATCTTGGGGGAGCGAGGCCCAGGTGGCAGGCACGCGGTGGGGGTGAGTGTCGCTGTGTCCGCAGTGAGCAGGGAGGTGGTGGGCCCTGGGTGGTCAGCCCGGAAGCCTAAGCTCCCAGTTCCTTCCCACCAAGGCCGTGCCGGCAGCAGGTGGGTGTGCAGAGGACAGGGTGATTTTTATTGAGCACCTACTAAGTGCCAGGCCCCGTGCCAGGGGCTTTCACAGCTGCGGCCTTTCTTCGGCCTGATGGCGTTCTTCCAAGGTTGGTTTTTTACCGCGTTTTTAAATGAAACCGAGGCTCAGAGTGTCTAGACAAACCACTTCAAGTCTCACAACCGCAGTTAGTTCCTCTGTTAGTTTCCTTTGGCCGCGGTCACAAGTGACCACAGTCTTGGCGGCTGAAACAACACAAGTTTATCATCACACAGTTCTGGACGTCAGAAGGGCTGGAATCAGCAGGGCTGGGCTCTGTCCAGAGGCCCGAGGGGAGAGGCCACCGGCTCCCTGGCGACGGGCCCCGCCCGTCTATAGAACCAGTCACAGTGTGCGCTCTGGCTCTTCTCCCCAGGCACCCAGGCACGTCTCCCCCCAACCCCACCTGGGGCAGGTGCCTAGGTGGGGCCCACCTGGGTGGTCAGGCCAACCTCCCACCTTAATCCCAGGGCCAGCCCTTGACGTGTGAGGTCATGTTGTCGCAGGTCCTGGGGGTTAAGGCGTGGGCATCTTTGGGGGGGACGGCAGTCTGCCAAGGACCGTTTGTAAGTGGAGGCTGAGGACAGGTCCCTTGTGGTGTCATAGGGGAAACTAAGGTCCGGGCTTGTGTGGGGGGTGCCACTGGGGCTGGGACCCTTGACCCGGATATTCCCCCGCCACGTGACCTCTTCCTAACGAGCCTCGGTGCTGGGCACAGGGCTTCTATTGTTCACTGGGGTGACACTGGTTTCCTTCTCCTGCCATGTGCCCCGGGCATGAGGGAGTTGGGCCTCCCTGGCACCTCAGGGGCGGTGGCGGCACCCTGGAGCCGCCTTCATTGATGATCCTTTGGTTAACAGTCACCCCACCGTGTGTTTTATGTGCAAGAGGAAGTGCAGTTTGCTGTCCCCACGCTGAGTCTGTGTGTGTCATTCGTAACTGGGCGGGTCCTCGCTGCCTTGCTAATTGCAGGGACGCTGCCTTGCAGGGGCTCTGAGCCACCTCCCTGCCCTGCTCCACCTGCCACCTGCTCCCTGCCTCTGCACCTGGCTGGAATGTCCCCCAGTGTCCTGCCCCTCCCAGGCCTCCCCGCTGTTCCTGCCTCCCCTGCTGGACAGGTGGCCCCATCCTGGCCCCACCAGCTCCTCCCCGAGGGCCTGCTCAACACCCAGTACAGACTTGGTTGACATCTAAGGATGAAAGCCAACCCCCCTTTCTCCTGAAACCAGCAGTGCCCCCTGCTTTGGCTGCTCAGGGCCTGGCACATCCATCCTGGGGCTCGGTGAATGTTAACCCCCCCCCTCCGCCCCCAGACTTCAGTCCCACCCGACCTCGCCTCCTCACAAGCCCTGAGGTTCAGCTGTGTTTGCGGGAGGTCAGCCCACCAAGCAGAGTCCAGGCCAGGTGGGTGGGGTCCCATGGGGATGGAGGCCACGAGGTGGATGCTTTGAGCAGCCACTGCTCAGCATAGATGGGGGTTTGCAGCCCTGCATCTGAAGTGTGGCTGGGTGCCCAGGCCCCTCCCCTCGAGAACAATTCTGTCAGTCTGCGGAAAAGAAACCAGATGTTAGAAGGTCCCCAGGGAGCCAGGTGCTGCAGCGCTGAGGGCCACAGGCTGGGGGTGACTTGGCCACCGCGTGCCTAGGTGTCATGGCCTCTATAAATAAATGCCGTTCGGAGAGAGAGTGGGGCTGGAGGGGGAGGGGACCTGAGCAGCGCCGTCACCTGCCCTGTCACACTGCTGCATTTCTGGGTGCGAACACCGAAGGCCCAGGACAGGAGCTTTTTCTCTCCTCCTCCCGGTTTGAAGCCGTGACACAGTTTCCGTGGGGCTCGTGGGGCTTCCCCGGGGACAGAGAAATGGGTTGGAGCGTTCGGTGTGAGCGCACCAGAGGCGGTGAGGCAGACGGATCCCACCCCGGGCTCCTTCTAAATGAGCCGAGTGGGACCCGGCCTCCTGTTCGGCTGCTCCCCCGAGGTTCCAGTGTGGGCCCGGGAGCCTTGTGGCTTTTCCTGGAATTAATTGCCAGGCAAGCCCATGTCCCTGGGCGGGCAGGGCGCTGATTCGTGGGTGTCCCTGGAGAGGCGTGCGCAGCCCACAAAGGGGCAGATGGCAGCCAGGGGACAGCTGTGCCCCTTACGAGGAGAGGCTGAGCGGCCAGCGTGGAGAGATCCTGGTCTCACTGACGCAGCGGCTCGTTTTGCCCCACGCCCATTTGTTTTCTTTCCTCCGTGGGCTCGGGGCGGACAGGGTGTGGCTCCAGTCACGGCTGTGCCATTATTCAGGGTGTCTGAGGGTTCCCTGCTCCTGAGTGCGGGGGCCTGGGGGCGGGGTTGCGGGCAGGGCTGGATGGCAGCTGCTGGGACATCAGTGGCAGGGCATTGCTTTTCCTCTGTGACATTGGCCTTGCCGCTTCACCTCTCGGAGACGCAGGCTCCTCTTCAGTAACCAGGGACAGACTTACTCATCGGTTTGCGTGAAGGGTACATGTGGTGAAGGGACGGTCGGGGTGTTGCTTGGTGTCTGCGGGCACATGTTGGTGCCCAGTGAACTTTGCGTGTTAATGGGAAGAAGGCTCCTTTCTCAGTGCTCTGCAGGGGAGTAAGAGCTCCCCACGACCAGGGCTCTGAAGTTTGCAGCCGGCTGCCTCAGCCTGTACCACCCTGCAGACCCCTGAGGGCGGCCCAGGTGGGCAGGCTAGGCCAGAGGAGGGAATGGCAGGGGCCTGGGTGCCTGGACCTCCCAGCCTGCCTGGTCCAGGGCGGCCACGCTGAGAGGCGTCCTCACGGGAACCTGATGCTCCCCTGATATGCCTCCCTCAGCCCCCTCGCCTTCATCAATAAATAATACGTGTCTCACATTCAGCCCACACCTCCTGGAGCTGCGACATGGGCCAGGAGGCAGGTGCTCGTGGCTCAGGTGTTCCTGAACCTAACCTACCCGTCACAGTCCCGCCTCTGTGCCTTTGCTCACGCTGTGCCCTTGGACTTGCCTTTCATCCCCATTTCACTTGTCTGCCTGTCAGGGTCCTGCTTGCTCTTCCGGGCTCAGTTCAAATGCCGCCTCCTTCAGGAAGGAGTCCCTGATTTCTCCCCATCAGCACATCCTCGTTCTCTGTCCCCCTTCCCCCTAGGCTGCACCTCTTCACTCCACTCTTTCCCTTCAGCAACATAGTTATTCCTACAGCTCTTTAGTTAGGTTGAGGCACCCCCAAAGAAGGGGACCAAGGCCTTGGACAAGCGTGTGTATTGCTGGTGCTGCTGGCACCCGGCTCTGTGGCCTTGGGCAGACCTGTTCACTTTCTGAGCATCCTTTTTCTCTGCTCACCTGGCGGGGTCCCCGGAAGGACCAGAGGGTAGTCGAGTGAGCACATCTGCGCTGAGGCCAGTGAGCAGCTCACAGCTGGAACCCTCAGTGTTCCTGGGGCTCCTGTCCAGCAGAGGATGCCCAGGCCGAAGGCTTTCAGACTGTGCTTGCTTCCCCCTAGTGATGGGGCACTCCCCACTGGTAGCCCTTGCTGTGCCGAAGTTGATTAATTCTCCTTTCTAGCCTTGGGTTCTGCTCTGTAGGAATTCAATCCGTGGTGACCTTTTAGGACTGCCCAGGGTCCTGGGGGTTGGCTGGCCTTGGTTTCAAATATCCTCCAAGTCCGTTAAGAAGGCAGGACCAGTGGTGGGGGAAATGGCGACAACTGTACTTGAATACCAATTTAAAAAAGAAGAAGAAGAGTCTCGGACCATTGGCAGGCTCTGCGGATTGGTGTCCCGGGCCTTGCTGGGGAGACCTGGACCTGCTCCTGCATCACAAGAACATTCAGCTCCAAGACCTGCTGAACTTGGCCTGTGGGCAGTGGAAGGTCTGAGTGGAAGCGCCCTGGTCCTGGCCACTCGGGCTGAGCACCGGCCGGGGACCGGGCGCTTCCCAGCAGGACAAGGCACTGCAGGGAGCGTGGCCGTTCCTGTCGTCTCCGGTCCGGGCTGCACGGAGCTGGAGCGGGCACGGCTGCCTGGGGGGTTGGGGGGGAGGAGGCTGTACCACTGCCCGGTCCGCAGCCTCACTTGCCTCTCTGAGCCTCCACTTCTTCATCTGGGAGCTGGGGGCCGATCGCCTGCTGCAGTGAGAGACAATGAGGACGAGTGTGCAGGGCACGCTGACGGTGCTAAGTGTGCATGGTTATCGGTGGTTCTGTGGACTGTCCATTTGTTCTGGCTGCTTACAAACAACAGACATTTATTTCTCAAGTTCTACAGGCTGGACGCCTGAGATCAGCCACGGCAGATTCGGTGTCTGGCAAAGGCCTGGTTCCTGGTTCAGGCCCGGCGTCTCCCCTCTGGGTCCTCCCTTGGTGGGAGGGACAGGAGCTCCCTAGGGTCTCTTATCCAGCACTAATCTCACTTTCGGGGCTCGGCCTTCGGGACCTGATCTCCTGCTAAAGGCCTTACCTCCTAACTCCATCACAGCAGCCATTAGGTTTCAACACATGGATTTGGGGGGCACACAGAATTCTGACCACAGCAGTGTCCCCGGGGCTGGTCAGCGCTCCCTGTGGTTAGTCCTCCCGGTGGCCCAGCCTGTGGGACTTGGGGCACCGCTTCACTGCACCTCGTTTCCGTGCCGGTGGCTGGATGGCCGTGCCTCCCTGCGGTGGGGGAAAGGTCTGAGTTTGCCTGTGGGAAGAGCGGCTTGCTTGTGGTGGGAATGACAGCCCCACCACCGGGAGGCAGGGCAGAGTGGGGGCGCCTCTGCCCTGCTGGATTTCACTTTCCTGACCCGCAGGTACGTGAGGCTGCTGGCCTGCGCCTCGTGGGTGAGTCCTGGGTAGGGGGAGGGGGCGGAGAAGCCGAGAAGGCAGATGCTCTCAGAGCAGTTTCATCCTCTGGGGCAGGGAGGGCAGGGCCTTGGGAGGACGTGGTGCTTCTGTTTGATGAGGCCCTTCAGCCCGGATGGAGCCATAGGCCAGGCTGCTGCTGCCCACCCCTCTCCAGCTCTCCAGGAAGTGGAAGGAGAAGGGGGGTAATCAGTCAGGCGTCCTCACTGATGGGCAGCAGGCGTCTCCCGCAGGCCCCCCCCCCCCCCCCCCCCCCCCCCCCCCCCCCGCAAGAAGATGCCCGAGGGGAGCCGTGGCCGGCTTTCCTGCTAATGACCTGCTACAGAGCCCTCCTGTCCCACAGACCTGGGACCTCTCGGGGCCTCTGCTCCGTGGGAAGGGGCTGGAAGGGAGGCAGGGCTGGCGGGGCAGCAGCTAGTCGGGCCCCATGTGTCACTGTGGGTTGCTGTGACAGCGCCCCAGACACTGCTGGCACCCTGCCCACACGTCAGAGGCGCTGACTGCTTCTGTGTCCCTCACTTACGCCACCTGCTGGCGCCCATGGCTCTGCCCCTGGGGCTTTTCCTGCCCGCTCTCCAGGTGGGCAGGGCTGTGGCATCACCACCCCCTCCCGTCAGGAGCTGCCTCTGCCAGCAAGCCCTTGAGATCCTGGAGCTCCCCTTTCATCCTCACCCCTCCCACTCCGTCCCACTTCCCCACCCCCACCCGGGGTTCCTGGGTCTCCCTTCTGCTTGCCCTTGAGTCCTGTCTCACCCAGACTAAGATGTGAGCTCCTGGTGGGTTCGGCCGAGACACGGTGCTCGCAGAGCCAGGGAGGGTGGTCGGAGGACCTCTGGCATCGTCCCAGGCTGCCACGCGCCTTCCTCTCTTAGCTGCTGCTGGTGGGAGTGTCCAACCCACCCGGCAGGGTGAATTCCTGCTAGGTGCTCCGTCTTTTTCTGAGGGCCTACTGTGTGCTGGGAGGTGAGCTAGGGGAGGAAGAGGCTACAGGGTGGTCAGAGGTGGCCTCAGGCCACCAGATTCTTACTATCTGGAGTAAAGGGGAGGCAGAGGGGAGGATGGGGGTGGGGACACTGCCTTGCCAGGGAGGGAACCAGGCCAGGAAGGGAGATGGGACCTGACCCCAGCCTCATGCCCCAGGAGGCAGGGTGTCCTGATGGTCAGCACCAGGACTCAGCTCTCGTGGGGAGGGGCTCACAGACCCTGCAGACGGGGGGCTCCTGCCTGCCAGGGGCTGCACAGAGGGTCTGCAAGGAGGGTGGGCGGAGCAAGGGCTGATGCTCCGGCTCCTGGAAGCGAGAATGTTGCTGGCAGCTCCTGCCCAGATGGAAGCTGCATCGGGGCATTGGCCCAGTGGGCCCAGGTCGGGGCAGGGGAAGGTGTGAGGGGACCCGTGGCCAGCGCAGCCTGGAGTTGCTTCTCTAGTCACCTCCCCCCATCTTCCCTGCAAGCGGCAAGGCCGGGAAGTGACGCTTCCCTCCCCCGAGACTCCTCTCCTCATTAATGCAAACCCTGGGATTAATTTAATTACACGCTCACTCGTCTCGGAGAGGCTGGGCCTCAGAGGCGCCCGGTGGGATCACGAGTTGCCGGAGGCTGCTGGGAAGGCTTGTCCTCTCCGGGTGCCAGGCCCTCCCTGGGGTCCCTGTGCTCCTAGTCCTCCCTGCCTTCCGCCTTCCCTCCATAGGTTCCACCTCACTCTCGTTCTTCCTCGTTATAGGGCACCTGCTCTGGGCGACCGGGTGCCCTGCTCCCTGGCTCCTGGCCAGGTGCAGCCGGGTGCGGGGACAGGGTCCAGTGTGGCAGGGGAGGCCTATCCGGAACTTGCAGGAGGCAGCCTGGGATCCTGTGAAACTCCACGGGAACGGGCAGGGTTGGGGCTGGGCCTCAGGAAGGGACCCCAGCCCCGATCTGGGAGCAGTGGGCAGAGGGTGGCTGGCTGGGCCCACGGTCCGGGTCTCCTTCTCATCTACCCTTCTGCCTCCCTTGGATTAAAAACGTAAGTGACCTCAACAGCTGGCTGTGCCCTGTGCAGGTGCCATAATTTAATCCGTTCTCCTTATCGTGGAAAACAAACAAAATTTCTCCCTCTTCCTGAAGGAGATTATTTGAAAATGGACAAGAAATAGCGTGAATGAATGAAAGATCCCCTGTTCCCCCCAAGGAAGCAGCAGTGCCGTCGGCACCCCCAGGCGCTCCCTCCTGGCTCTGGCCGCTTCGCAGACGGGTCGTATGCAGCAGCGCTCACACGCGCAATTACCTCTGTGTCCGGTTTGTTCCGTTGGCGGCGGAGGGTCTCCGCGTCCTGCAGGAGAGAAGCTTTCTCTGAACGCCCTCGAGGGATGGCAGGGTGTGGCTCACTCTACTGGGCCCGTGGTTGTTTGCCGCCGTGGCCACAGGGACACTGTCCGCATTCTTCCCAATTAGTGTTCATTCTTCAGGATAAATGCCACTGGAATTACCGGATGATTCAGAAGAGTTTAAGACTCTCATGTCCTTCTTTTGAAATTCAAATGAAACCCCCATACCCCGGTGGTCTGAAGTGTGCTTTGTTCTCTTTGGCCACTTGGGGCTGGGGGCAAAGCCACATAGACGGCAGCCGTGGCTTCGGGCCGGTGCCCACGTGTGGCGGTTAGGGAGGACAGCTGGCCTGCTGCTGTGGCCTGGGGACCCTGCGGTCTGGTGCTGGCTGTGTGCAGCGGGGTGGGGGGGGCGGGTGTTGTTGGGTCATTTGGCTTGTGTCTCTCTCCTGTCCCCACACTTTCCTCCTCCCTGATGTCCTGGGAGCTGGGTGTGGGGCTGGATGTGGGCTGTGGCTGAGGGGATGGCCAGCTCAGGCAGGAGCCCTGGCGTGATCCACCCACCCGCCCGCCCGCCCGCTGCCCAGCAAGGACGCGGAGGCTCGCGGGCAGGTCTGCTGACTCCGTGCCAGGCCATGACTCCAACTTCGTCTGAGGAGAAGGGAACTGCTGGCCACTCCTCACCGCCACCGCCCGCCTCCCCCGCCCCCGAAAGGGCAGAAAGAGGGGAAAACCGTCCCTGTGGCCTGGGGACTTTGTCATCAGAAAGGCTCTGCGGCCGTCCAGGGCTGCGTGTGACTTAGTGACCTGATAGGGCCGGTGGCCCTTCTTCTGAGTTCGGGGCTGTGCCCCGTGGTGGGGGCTTCAGGGAGGAGGCAGCTGGCTTGCGGCTGCCCCCAAATCTGGGCAGTGACGGAGCGTCCTGGGGGGAGGCTTGACCAGGAACCGAGTCTCCTTTCTGGGAGCGTCTGCCAGCTTCGGTCCGCACTGCTCCTAGCGGCCAGGCTTGGCCTCTGGAGCACCGACCTTTGGGGGCAGGCCTGGGCCCCTGGCCTCTCGGCTCCCCCGCGAGCCAGTGTGGACCCTGTGTTCCTCCTGGCCGCCTCATCTGGAAAGTGGGGACAATGCCTGCTTGACCCTTGCCTGATGCAGGGGATGCTGTGTGTGTCGCCTGGGATGGGGAGTGGGTCCTCCCCTCCCCTCCCCGGTCCTCCCCTCCCCTCCCCCACCAACCCCTCCTAGAGGGAGACCGCAATGGGCCTCCTTGTCTTAACCTGTGCGGATGAGAGAGCTGGGAGCACCTCTGCAGGCTGTGCTGTCTGTTGTTTCCCAGCTGGTGTTCGGGGGAGCCCTCCTGCTACCAGCACGAAGAGTGCACACAGGTTTGGGGAGCCCGGGCTGTAACCCGGTTCCTTCCCTGTGCCCAGCACGCCTTTTCCATCAGGACCGTTAGCGTGGGTGGGTTGTGGGAAGGGACATGGGGACTGCTTGTCAATTTTGGGTGACTGCTGGGTGAACTGAGGCTGGGGACAGGCACAGGGCGTGGACTGCGGTGACCCTGGGCCGAAGAAGGCTGTGAGCAAGGCCTTGTCGCGGCTGCAGCCTCCCAGGCTGGCCAGGCCTGCCGCCGGGTGGGAGGGATCTGCCGGAGCTGGGTGTGCGCACGGCATCCTGGTGGGGCGGCCTTTGGGGTCATGGCCCAGGGTCCGGTCCCACCTCCGCGCTGCCCTGCCGTGTGCTGTGCACGGGCCTCTTTACCTCTCTGGACCCGCATTCCTCCGCGGTCAGGGGAAGCTATCCAGTGGGTGAGGGGAAGCAAGTGTGGGGAGCATCCGGCCCCCGCAGGCCTCCCCGGCAGAGTGACCTGTGGCCGCCCAGTGTCATCTCGGGAGCCTGGCAGGGAGCCACCCTTTTCTGTCTCCAAGAGGCTCCGAATTCCTAAGAGGTGACTGGGTGGGAGGAGTCAGTTCTGATCCCCAGAAGTGAGTGGGTGGGGATGGCTCCTTCCATTCCTGCCCAGGGCTGGGCCGAGTGCTTAAAAAATTGCCTGTCCCAGGGCTGGCTGTCTGAGGGTCCTTCCTTGTGCTAAGGGAGCAAAGTGGGGCAAACAGGCACCTCTGCGGGCAGCTGCCTCCCGTACCTGGGGGTGGCCTTGCCGGTGGGCAGGGATTCTTGGGGCTGGGCCAAGCCCTGGTTCAGGAAGGTCACAGGGTTCTGGGGAGAGGGCTGTCACTGCCCCAGTCCTGCAGGGTGCCAAGTGGGGCCATTCATGTCATCCGTGAGGATGCCTAGGAGATAGCCATGCGCTTCTTTATTCCCGCGGGTGTGTGAGGGTCCAGCTTGTCCTCTGGCAGTACCCAAGCCCCCTGGCCCCCTCCAGGAATGTTAAAATCCCGGTGGGTCTGTTCCCTGTGTCCCCAAGGTGGTGGTGTGGGGGGTTATGGAGCTGGCTTTGTTTCTGAGATAAAGCGTCAGTGGCCTCATCTGGAAGGCCCTGCGTCCTGTCGGGGAGCAGTGACTGGTCCAGGGGTGCGCAAGGTCCAGGCTGGCACAGAGTGTGAGCTCTGTTGGATGCTTGTGAGGACAAGAGGTGCACAGACTGTCCCTTAGCAGGTGGCTGCTGACCACCCCTACCTTCCCCTCTGCACACGCACCTGCCCCTGCGGAGGCAGTTGGTACCCTCACCTGCCTGCCTGCCTGCCCGCCTGCCCTCTCCTTTGGCTGCACCTTTTCTGTGAAGGGTGGGGGGAGGGCAGCTCTCCTCCTGGTGACCGAGGCTGATGGCTCATGTGCCCTCCTGTTGTTGCAGATCCCTCATCCACCTACGTCAGACAGCTGGAGACCAAGGTGAAGCTGCTGGAGGGTGACAAGCTCCTGGCACAGGTAGGCCAGCTGCGGGCGGACGGCAGGGCCAAGCCAGCTGCAACCCTGGAGCAGCTGAGCCGCCTGCCCCGCGCCCCGGCATCCCCGCTTACCTGGGCCCCCTTCCCCCGTCATGCCCACAGCCTCCCCCTGGCCTGCCTCTCCTGCTCCAGGCCACCTCCTGGGACGCTGGCACCCAACCCTTGCTCCACAGTCCCTGGGATCCCTCCATCCATCCTTTCACTGTCTGTTCCCCGGTGGTCTTCAAGCTCCCTGGGCGCCACACTGGGCCTGTCCCAGAGGTCGTGTGGACTCACAGTTGCTGAGGAAATGGGCTGCTTTGTCCCATGGCAGACGGGTGAATGAAGGCCCCAGAGCTGGGCTGGCATGCCCAGCTCAGACCCACGTGGAAGCCTCCCTGCTCCCCCGCCCCCAGTCCTTTCGGGGCTGGGGTCCATCCTTCTCTCTCCTGGGCCTGGCGGGTGCCCACGGACAGATCGAGTTGCATCTCATCCCCAGCATGGCCCAGCACAGGGACAGCGGGTCAGAGACCCAGAGGTGAGGGCAGAGCAGGGCGGTGTGGCTGGACCATGGCGGGCCTGCCTGTCAGCACAAGGGGCCTGTCCTGTTGGGGCAGCGGTTGTGAGGGCAGGCTATGGTCAGCCCTGGCCGAGGTCCTGGGGGCCAGCTGGCTTGGCCCACTCGTCTAGCCTCTCTGTCCCGTGTACCCTTCCCTGACTCAGTCTAACCCCCTTCCCCCCTGCAGCACCCCTGGTCCATAGTGGCAGCTGGCTGGGGTGCCCAGAGCATTTCTCTGGGAACCAGCCCAGGCTGGGGGCGGGGTGGGGGGGCTCAGCTGCCTGGTCCTGTTGCTAGGTGACCAGTAGGCATGGTGCCACTGCCCCACTCGGGAAGCCCTTGGCACCCTCTCTGCTGGCTGGGTGGCCGGGGACTCACGGACCAAGCTATGGACCAAGCTTGGCACACAGTCCCCAGACCTCACCCTGCACCGGCCTCGTGGCTGTTTTCCGCAGCCCAGCAGGACTCGGCGGAGTACACATTTGCGTTAGGGCCCCCTCCCCCCCCCCCCCCCAAGGTATTGAACTGCAAGGCTGGTTTTGTAACTGTATGTGGTAGTTCAGGGTTCTGCATTGTGCCGGCTCTGGGGGCTGGCGAGGGCAGGGAGGGGCTGGGGTCTTACCTGATGTGGACCAGGGCTCCTTAGACCTGGTGTTCCACGTGGACTTGACCTGGGCCGGCTGTGGTTGTGGAGGAGGGGTGTGGGGTGGGCTATGGGTGCTGTGGCAGAGTGACGGAGGGGACTCCAGGGAGACAGGCTCAGGGCCTCTACCTGGGAGCAGGTGCCCGGCCAGCGCGGGGGGAGGGAGCTAGCCCAGCAGCTGTGCGGCGGAATGAAGGCCAAGACTACACCTGGTGGCCGTGCGCGTCTGTCCCAGGCTACCGTTCTCTGTCCCGTTGGCCCCTGGAGACGCTGGGGGCGTGCTTGAGCTCCGAATTTGGGATGTTGTTCTGCAGTCCAGCTGAAGCATTGCTTGGTCCTGTTTCCACAAGGGGGGGTGTCACTGACCCCCTGGTCCCCGCTGTCTTAGGCCACATTGTCCGCTGGGAAACACGCCCCAGTCCCAGGTGTTGGACCTGGCCGTGAACCTGTGGAAAAGGTGCATGCATTCAGGCAGCAAAGTGGCAGCCCTTCATCTTCCTCCCTGTGGGTACCCCCTGGTTTCACAAGGGAGCCCCATGTCTGTGTCCCTTGGCCCCATGCCCAGGTGTGCAGAGGTGGAGGTGGACAGGGACCCTGTGTCTGGGGCATTGGGGGGATGACAGCCTGGGGGCCATGGCCTAGACACAGTGCCATGGGGTTTGGCCCCCATCTGTTCCCACACCTGGGCTGGGCCCACCCGGCCAGACGTCGTCAGAAGAGGGGCCGTGGACCCTCGACCCACACCCACGCCTGCTGGCTGCAGGCAGTTAGACTGGGGTTTGGGGGCACGCACGAGCTTTTGCCTGCTCGCTGCTGGCACAGAGGGGTACTGGGGACTCAGAGACCACCCAGTGTGGAAGGTCATGTGTCTTATTTCCTTGGGACTTTCCGTTCTTCCTGAACGAAGGCTTGCGAGGCTGAGCTGCTCTGGTGGCAGCCGTGTGGGCTCGCGTATGTCATGCAGGGCGGCTGGTCAGGCCCCATCCCTCGTCTCTTCCTCAGCAGGGACTCTGCTGGTGGGCCCGGGGCTTGTCCAGGGTTCCTCAGTGAGCAGAGTCGGGAAGGGGGCGGCAGCATGGTGCCGGGGACTCAGCCCCGCTGGCGCATCGTGGGTCCTCCTGCCCGCGTCTGGCCCTCGATCGCCAATCGGCACGAGCTCTTGGAGCCAGTGGCATTGGCAGAGTGTCTCTGGGGTCATGGATAAGGCCCCTGCTGCCCCTGCTGCCCCGGCTGCCTGCTGTCACCAGAGCTTGGCCTTGAGGGTGGGTGGGTGGGTGTTGCTGGCCATCGAGGAGAACACTGGTGTTCTAAGTCATGCAGGAGAAACGAGAGACAGAGAGACAGGTAGAGGAGGCCCCTGGCCTGCTCAGGGCTTCCTGGTGGCAGTTCACACCTTGCTTGCCTTTGGATTCCTGGGGGGCTCAGGTGGCACCAGCCTCATAAAGATCCTCAAGTCATTCCTGTCCCCAAGACTGTTTGCTCTCCTGAAAACTGGGCACTCACTCAGTGAGTAAGTGATCACCTGCTGAGCATGTGGCCCTGGGGGTGCAGGGCTGCCCAGGTGGGGGTCTGCCCTCAGGGCGCTTGCTGTCCAGCCTCGAGGTTGTCCCCGCCGGACCACCTCCCCGTCCCGCCCAGCAGGACTGCCATGCACAGGGTCCTGCCGGAGGACAGTGGAGGGTGGGGAGGGGGAAGCCCGTGGTCAGGACTTGGCCCACAGTGAGAGTACCGGCCTTGTTCTTCTGGGGTCCAGGGAGGATGGGGGTGACTGAGCCTCCGTCCCCCCGGCCTCCTGCAGGTCATGGTTCCCGGCTCCGGTGTGGCTCCTGCCAGCGGCCTTCCCAGCCACCCCAAGTGGCGTGGCGCTTATCCTGAACTCTCTGCTCCATGGCTGCCCGCCCCTGCTGATGTGGGTTGGGAACCTCCAGTGGGGAGCCTGGCCCTGCCCCTGCTGGACTGCCAGCTCCTCCAGGACTGGGCTGCAGGCTCTGATGGTCACTTCTGTGTCTCCAGTGCCCAGCACAGCTGGACTGAGTGGTTGCATCTCGGGGAGCCCCTGGCTGCCCCCGACCCAGAGCCCTAGGCCAAGAAGGAGTGTGGTTCTTGCCCGGAATAGGGAACATCTGCTTAACCAAGGGAAAACTGCTTTAAAAGGTAGTGAGCACATCATCTTTGGAAGTAATCAAGTGATGGATGGATGACTATATTTGGGAACCTTGAAGATACTGCTGCTGTGGGTGGGCTGCTGTGGGTGGGCTGCTGGCCTCGGCCGCGTGATCTCTGGCTCTGAAGCGCTGTCACTGAGATGGTCGCACAGCCATCTCCAGCCCTGCACAGCGAGGAATCCGCCTGCTGGCAAAGAGCCGGGGACAGCAGTGTTGTTCTTTGAATTCTCTTAAGGGGATGTGGCTCTGGGGTTTGGGTGGGAGGGCAGGGAGCCGCCGTGGATTCCCACTTCCCACTGCCTCCCCCCCCCCCTGCCCTGCCATGGCCTCTATTTAACTCCAAAATAGCTTTAATTAAAAATGTGCCAGAGTGTTCACAGGCTAAATTACTGTATTGCAGTTCGTATTTTCTTTCTCCTGTCAGCTTTAAAGTTTCATCAACACAGCTGCTTCCTCAGCGCTGATGCTCCGTGCGCCCCTGTGCACGTGGCTGTTTTTCCTGGGGGCTCTCTGGGCCTGGCCGCGCCAGGGTGTGGGTCCCAGGGTCCGTGCTGAGGCCCCGGCTCTGTGTTCCCTCCGTCAGGGCCCTGCAGGGCTGACAAAGGAAGCCTCCGTGTGCGCCCAGCAGCCAGCGCGCCAGTGCAAGGAGCCTTTGTCGCCGCCCCACTCTGGGCCCCGGGGGGCGCCTGATGGTGTGCCGGCGGTGGTCCAGGACCATGGCTGAGCTGCATCGAGCCTGCCTGCGCCCCTCCTTACTGCAGCACCCCCACCCTGCCAGGCCACACAGGGTGGAGGTGACCCCAGCATTCACACCAAGCACAGATGGGGGACCTGAGGCCCGGTCAGGGCAGGTTGCCTGGCATGGGTGATGGCATCGGTCTGCCGGAGCTGCCATAACCACACACCACACCAGGTGGTTTAAGCCAGTGAAGTGTGTTGTCTCACAGTTCTGGGGGCTGGAAGTCCAAGGTCCAGGCAGGGACGGTTCCTTCTGAGGTTGGGGAGAGGAGGACCTGGCCCAGGCTCCTGTCATTGGCTTGAGACAGAGACCCACTCTGTGGGTGTCTGTGTTCCAATCTCTCCTTTATAGGAGGACACCAGTCACTTTGGATTAGGGCCTGCCCTGATGACCTCATTTTAACCTGATCACCGCTGTGAGGGCCCATCTCCAGATCGGCCCCATCCTGAGGTCCTGGGGGTTAGGACGGTGACACGTGAACGAGGAGGCCCCGGTTCAGCCTGCAGCCTTGCTGTGTCGGTGTGACGTGTGAGAAGGTGGCTTTGGGTCCTGGCAGAATCCCTGAGCCAGCTCTCAGCTGGCGCGGGTCTCGGGCAGAATTTTGTGTGTCCTGGTGTCTCGGTCTCCTCTCCTGTAAGACAGATGATGGCGAGGCCACCGCGGCGCCTGTGGCACCAGGCACTTTGGTGACTGGAAGCCAGCCCCTGGGGACACCTTGGTCAGTGGCTCTTTTCTCACCTTCCCCTGATCCCAGGTCCTGGGACACTTCAAGGTCTGGCAGACTGAGCCACCTGCCTGTGGCTTGGGCCTGGTCGTCTCCGAGTGGACTGCTCTCTGTCCCTTGTCTCCAGGCTGGGGGAGGGGGGACAGGTCTGCCACCATCCAAGCCCATTTCTCGAGCCCCTGGGGAGGACTGGCCGTTCTGATTGGTGGTCCACTTGCCCAAGGCCTCTGGAGCTGCAGCCCTGTGGGGTTTTCACAGTGGCAGCTCTGCTTGCTGGGGCCTCTTGTGACAAAGGTCTCTGGGCCATTCCTGCTCCCCTCACCCGTTTGGTGTTTGGGGTGGGCCGTAACGCCCCCATCCCCTTCGTTGTGGGCATGTGGTCACTTTAAATGCCTCATCAGCGAACCTCAGAACCGGCCCAGCTTCTCCCTGAGCTGAGGAGGAGAGCCTCTTTCCCGCGTCTGAGCAGATGGTCAGTCTAGCAACAGGGGCAGGAAGACAGTAGGAGTTTCACCTCTGTCCCCTTGCCTGAGGCGGAACCGGTGTCCACTGTGAGCCATGCACAAGGAAAGAGTCAGCATAGCCAGAGGCCAAGCCCAGGACTGTAAGCCAGAGTCAGGCGGGCTCCTACCCGCAAAGGGCAGCTTACCAGCTGGGTGGCCTTGGGCCCGTGGCTTGGCCTCTCTGTGTGCCTCCATTTTCTCATCTGCAAAAGGGGGACACTTGAGGTGCCTGCCCCAGGATAAAGGGGGCAGATTGTGGGAATACGGAGGGCTGTGAGCCACTGAGTGTCCTTCCGGACCCTAACTTAGGTGGAAGCAGAGACCCTGCAAGTTAGTGGTTTGCTCAGGCCCAGCCAACACAATGGGGGTTGGGAGTCTGCGCCCCTCCCGAGAGGCCATCCCCTTCCTTGGAGGCCCTGCGGCCTGCCCAGGGGCCCTATGAGGGCCGGGCATGGTGGTGGGCAAGACCTTGTCCCCGTGCTCCTCTCTGTCGCAGGCCCAGTGGTCCTGGCAGTGTGCACCCCGACATTGCGGGGCCTGCGGGGTGCACGGAGCAGTGCCAGCTGAGAGCGCGCAGCAGCCACACGCAGGAACACCTTGTTCGGAGGGGCCTGCTGGGCCCCCTCCATGTTCTTAATGGCCTGCAAATGAGTTCTCTTATGAGTGAAGAAAAAAAAAAATAAAGTAAATGAGGTTGGTAGGCTCCTGTGAGGGGCCTGAGGAAGAGTGGGGGGTGTGTCCCCACCCAGCCTCCTTTAGTGGGCTGGGACCTGGGGTGCACCCCACCCAGCCTCTCCCAGGGGCAGCTGCGTTCTGGCAGGAGCCTGGGGAGGGCTGTAAGGGGGTGGGTCGTCCTTGTTAAATCGAAGCTTTGAATACATGGGGCCCCTGTGAGGTGCCTGGGGGACCCCTCACTCCTGCCCTTGGTGTGGGAAACCTGCTCCAGCCAAGCTGAGGTCCTGGTGGCTTTGGGCTGATGGGTCTCTGGGGCAGGGGCTGAGGTGAGGGCCGTGGCCAGGGGTGCTGGCTGATACCACCCCCTTTCCCTTCCAGCTGCCCTGCCCCCACGTCCCACCGAGGAGCTGGCTTCAGGTAGAGCTGCCTGGTGGACCTGTGTGCCCAGTGTGTGGGGTGGGGGTGGGGGTGGGGCTGTTTTGAGTGCCATGTGGTGCCCTGTCTGCTCTGGGTCCCCTCACGTGGGTCCCCTCCCAGGAGCTGCTGCACGGGGGCCCTTCTCACCCACTCTCAGAGAGCCCACCCCGCCTGTCAGTGTCTCCCCTACCCGGCAGGGGCAGCCCCGAGGTGCAAGGTCGGAGGAGGGGTTGGAGTTAGTGGTGGCTCCCAGCTGGCCCAGGTCCCCGCGAAAGGTCCCTGAGGCCCAGTGCTGGGCTTCCTCCCCGCCCCACCCCCCGCCCCCCGCCCCTGCAGGGGTCTGGTGCTCCTGGCGGTCCCCTGTGAGCAGGCTGCTGGATGGGGACAGGCTCCCTCCATCCGGTGCCCATGCTCGCCCTGGTGCCCCTGCCCACAGTTGGGTGCTACCACCTGCTGGGGAGCACACAGTAGGAGCTTCCTGAACACAAAACTGCTGCAGCAGAGGGCCCCACTTCAGCGCCAGAGCCCTTTGGGGCAGGAAGGAGGGGTCAAGTAGCTTACTCCTGAGCAAGCCCTGAAAGGTGGCCCGCCCACAGCCGTCCCCCTCCCCCAGAACAAGGAGCCCCATGTGGCCGGGGAGGCGGGGGCTGCCCCACCGTGGCCCCTTCTGTCCAGTACCCCTCTGACCGTGCTCCCAGGTGTTGAGGGGGCAAGGCCAAGGGAGTCCCTGCAGCTTTGCCAGCAGAAGCCCTGGCGGGAAGCTGGTGGCTGAGGCCCAGGGAGGCTGAGGTGGCCTGAGCCCACACAGCGAGCAGCCTGGCAGTGACAGCCCTGGACAGAGCCTGGGTGTCCGTAAGTGTGCCCTTGGAGGCCCTGCAGCCTCCTGGGTCTCTCCTGGTCCAGAGGGCGCCTGCCGCCCTTGGGGGGCACTAGACAGGCCGGGTGGGCCGTGCTGTGTTTTCAGCCCTGGACGGTTTCCTTCCCTTTTAAGGGCTTGGGAAATCCTGTTCCGCTCCTGCTGTGTGTGTGTGAGCCGTCCCTGCCCCCGCTCCGTGTCAGGAGACTGCAGACCTGGCAGGCGTCTCCCCCGGGGGGCAGCTGTGCCCCCACCGCCTGAGATACAGGACCAGCCCCCCACCCCAAGACCATTTCAGCTCCCTGCCCCTCAGCAAGGAGAACCTAGGGATTTCTTTCTTCCAGGGCACTAACAGGCAAATGCCAGGATTTTAATTTGGATTTAAGTGCAATTATGGTTCCTCATTTCGATGCGTCATTAGTCACGTTGCCCCTAATGAGAGATTGTGCATTTTCCCACCAGCTTTGAGGCTTGCGAATAAGGCTCTGCGGATGTGCAAAATGCGGACGTGCAAATATTTATAGATGGTCACTGAAGGCAGGGGTGGGAATTGCATGCTGCTAATTAAAAACTCCCCCATCCCGATGCCCACGCCTCCTCCAAGGAAACTGTCTGGGGGAGGGAGGAGACATAGCCCAGGGTTTTGAGTAACAACGTGTGGGCTGCCTCAGAACCCATTTGGTCCAGGGCCAGCGAGGCTGGGAGGAGATGGGACTCAGCCCGGAGCAGAGTCTGGACCGAGAGCGAGGAAGGACCGAGCGGGCTCCAGAGCCTCGGGCTGACCGGATGTGGCCACGTTCGGGGGCATGGCTGTCCATTCTATCTGAGGTGGGCGGTCGTGCCCAAGGTCTCCCTGGTGAGACTGTGCTGCACTTTGGGGGCCACCGTGATGGGCGATGAGCGGGAGGAGGGGCATGGCCCCTTCCCCTGGCCTGGCCGGCCTCCTCCCTCCCCCGGTTTGTTTGGGTAACTCAACAGCCTGCTGATTGATGGGACATTCCCCTGCATGTTATCTGCCCAGCAGCATTCCCTCAGTGCCTTTGAAGTGGAAAAGGTTTCTTGGGCCAAAAATGCGATGAAAAGCCCAGAGGCCTGGATTCTGCTCAGTGGGACCCAGGGCCGGGTGGGATTGAGCATGGCTGCTGCCTGGTGCTCCCCCTGTCCTGCCCGGGTCCCAGCCCCCAGTGCCAGCTTCTGCCAGGAGGGTTGGGGGAAGGGCCAGCTTTGCCCCGAAGGAAACTATATAAGGCCAAGTAGGTGTGTTCATCCCTTCATTTGTTCGTTCGCTTGTTACCGACACGCTCGTTCACCCTTCCCTCCCTCCTCAGCTCGCGCTGGGCATCAGTTAGGAGCCCAGCTTGTGCTGGCTCCTGTGGCTACAGGGGGCAAGGCCCAGGGCCTGCGTTTGGGCCCCCCTGTCCAATGGTGGAGGCTCAGGGGTACCCTGAGCAGAGGGCCCTGTGAAGGGCTCACCCTGCAGCGAGCCCCAGCACCCATGGGAGGCGGGAGGACTTTCCTGTGGAAGAGGGGGTTCCCGAGGGTGCGGGGAGCCCCAGTGCGGGATGCTGGAGCCGAGGAACAAAGGTCAAGGGGTGGGAGACTGTGCCCTGTTCACTCACCTGCTACCCACATTTGCGCAGCATGTCGGGGGTGAGGGGGAGCAGGAGGAAGCACCTGCCTGGGTGGGGTGTGAGGGGCAGCAGCGGGGGTGGGAGTCAGGGGGTGGGCGGAGCGGACCACTGCCGTGAGGAGGAGATGCTCCCAGGGCCGGCTGGTGCTGGTGGGGCGCAGTCCTCAGCCGCCTCCGCCGCCTCCCCACGTCTAACCTCTCTGCCCGTCTCTCCCGTGCAGCAGGCAGGCTCCGGAGAGTTCCGGACGCTGCGGAAAGGCTTCTCCCCGTACCACTCGGAGTCCCAGCTCGCCAGCCTGCCCCCCTCCTACCAGGATGCCCTGCAGAATGTGAGTGCTCCTCCCCCAAGAGCCCCACTGTTTTCCTGAGGACCTGGCACCTCCAGAACGCTTGGTCCCCATGCCAGTGGAGGGGTGGGGCTCAGACCCCTCAGTGACCTGCCCGGGTCCGAGGGCAGTCTGCGGCTGAGCTGGATCAGGGGAGGGTAGTGGGTCAAGGCCTGGCCGTCCTCACTCTCCCACCTTCTAGGGCTTTGTAAGGGCCTGTGTGGCAGTGAGAGGTGGAGGCCCGGCTTGGGGGGGTGGTGTGGCGGCACCGGGCAGTGTCCAGCGTCCACGAGATAACTTCCCAGCTGCCGTCCACCGTGCAGTTCTGTGGTCTGCATCAGCCCTTGGATGTGCTGGGGAGAGGATGCGGGCTGGTGCTGATGCTTGGGGTGGGGCTGGGTGTGTATATGGGAGGGTCGCTACCCCAGGCTTGGCGAGGAGGGTGAGTGTGGGGATGGCGTGCTGCAGTTATCCACAGGGGCCTCCAGGGTTATCCCAGGGTGTGGCTGGCCCTGACAGGACAGGGAGGGGTGGCATGGGGCCCACTCTCTGGGGCACAGACGGCAGCCCTGGGGGTAGATGTGTCTGTCAGGCCTACCTGACCTCCTGCGTGGGACCAGCATACCCGGATCTCTAGGGGCAGGGGGTCCATGTGCGGTGGCCACGGGCTGGGAGGTGGCTTAACTGGGGAGGGGTTGCTTTTTGGGGTGATGGAAACTTTCTCTTGTGATTGTACCCCTCTGTGAATACACTAAAAACCACTGTCCAAGAAGCACTTACCCTCCTGAGCTCGGCAGAGAATCGGAACAAGAACGATCAGCGTTTATCGAGTGTCTGCTGTGTGCCGTGCCGAGCAGGGGGCTCACCTCACACATAAGCCACAGCGAGGCGGGGACCTGGCCTGTCTGGACCAGCCCAGTGTCACTCTGTGGGTCCTGGCCCCACTTCTTCCCTCCACCCGGGCCAGCAGGGACCATCAGGACGCCCCTGCAGAGCCACGCTGGCCTCGGTGCTGGCGGACACGTGTGACTGCTGGCCGAGCCGGCTGTTTCTCCCGGAGGCCCTTGCCCCTTGTCCAGGCACATAGCTGCCCACGCCATGCGGACAGCAAGGCCGCCAGCAGCAGATACCCCGAATGTTTAGGCAGGAGCCTGTGGCTGAGTGAGGGTGCAGTCGCTTCCTGAGTAAGGGCCCTGGAAGAGCCCATGGCGCCCATGTGGGTGGCTCGTCCACCCCATCTGCCCACCCCTCCGTCCATGCCGATGGCTAACAACAGTGGAGTGCTGTGTCCTGACGGCCTCTCGGTGCTCTGCGAATTGTCCAGTGCTCTGCAGCCTGGCCGGCTGGGCTGCTGTGCTGGTCAGGCCTGCAGGTGTGAGCAGATGGAGCCGGGCCCGTGGAGGGTGGGGTGGGTTGCTGGCCCCCTGTCCCACCCCCTGCCCACCTGTGGCAGGGACCCAGTGTCTGCCCAGGGCCTCCCCAGCTTCTCCCCGACAAGGGTCACTGTCCTGGGTGGCCGTGGGGCAGGGGGCAGAGCTTCTGCCTCAGGCTGCAGGGTGTTACTCAGGCCTCGTGGAAGGAGCTGTCCTCAGGTGGGTGGTTTGTGCCCATCAGCCTCCTGAGAGGGGAATCAAGGCTTCTGACTGCCCCTCGGGGAAGCTGTTCTCATGTGTTTTTGTCAGTGGACTTTATTTTTAAGCATACAATTCAGTGGTTTTTGGTATATTCATGGATTTGCATCATCATTTATAAGAGAACATTTTTACCACTGTCCCCTTCAAACTGTTCTCCTTAGCATTCCCCCTCCCTACCCGCCTTCCTCCCTGGGCAGCCGCTCCCGGACTCCGCCCCTGTAGATTTGCCTGTCCTGGACCCTTCATAGGAGCGGGGTCCCACCACACACGGGCGATTCTTTGTGGCTGGTGTCTTTCACCGAGCACCCCGTGTTGAGGGCCAGCCACATGGCAGCACGTATCAGTTCTGAGTCCCTTTTTACTGTGAAAGGTAGTGCACGGAGTGGGCATGCATTTTGTTAACACGTTTACCGATTGCTACGTATTTGTGCACTTGCCATTTTTTTTTTTTTTTTTTTTTTTGGTCTATCGTGAGTAGTGGCGCTGGGAGCGTTCCTGGCCAGGCATTTGTGGCAACGGAGGGTTTCAGTTCTCTTGGGTAGCCACCGGTCTCCTCTCTTGGGGACCCAGCCCTGGAGTCCCACAGACCTGGGTTCCAGGCCCAGCCCCCTTGTTTGCTAGCCCTGTGGCCTTGACGAGTCATTAAGTCTCGCTCTCCTCAGCTGGACGATGGGGATGTGAGAAGCTGGTGGCTGCCTGGAGGGCTGGAGTAAGAACTGAGTGGGCAGGGGCCATGGGAGGCCTTCCGGGGAGCTTCACGTGGGGAGTCCTGTGCCGAGGAAACAGCCCCAGCTGCATATCGTTGGGGCATATTGTTTGTCCAGTGCTGGCTTCATTGACTGGCTCCCAAGGCCACACTCTGGCCAGGGGTGCTGGCCAGGAGAGGGCTGCATGGCACAGCCTTCCCATGCTGCTCCTGGCTTCCCTCCTGCCTTGGCTCCAGGAATCAGCCCCCTTACAGAGCAGGTTGTTCAGGGAGCCCCAGGTACAGACAAGACAGGAGGCCAGAGGTGCCAAGAGCTGGGTACCTGACTGTACATGTGTGGCTGTCGCCCCCTCCTGGCCGATGGGGGCAGTGCAGCTTTCTGCCTCAGGTTGCTCACCTGTGAGCAGCCTGCCTTCCACCTGCCCCCAGACCCCCAGAGCTTCCAGATTTTTCTGGCCCCCTCACATGACAGACCTGGCCTGGGCACCAGAGGCCAGGCACCTGTGCTGGAGTCAGGCAGCATCCCAGGGCTTTGCACACACCCTGGGGCCCGGAGAACCTTTTTGTTGTCCAGATGAGGAAACTGAGGCACAGCAGGTCAGGTCCTGCCTCAAGTCACAGCCAGCAGAGCCTCACCCCAGCCCAGCTTTTTCGGACTCCAAGGCTGGGGGTCCCTGCCTCCCTGCTGCTGGCTGCAGGGCAAGCCTGCAAGGCCCTGGGGGCAGGCAGGTGGGGAGAGGGGAGGAGGGGGTGTTGGCTGCCGGGCAGGAAGTTCTGGGCCCTGAGGGTCTCTGCACAGCATGGCTGGATGGGCAGGACCCCAGTGCAGTGACCCTCATCCAAGCTCACCCACTCTGCTGGGGCCCTGGAGGAGCCATTGGCCCATGGATGGGAAGGAAATCAAGACTCAAAGAAGTGCAGGGCCTGGGGAACCCACCTGAGAGGCCTCCTCCCTGCCACTGTCTTCTGAACACCTGGTTCCAGTGGGCCCTGGGCTTCACCCTTGAGGCCTCTGTGTGAATTTCTTCCACGGAGCCCTGAATCCAGAGTCCTCCTCACAGCCCAAGGCAAAAACCTAGCACCGGGCTCCCTGGCTCCCTGGGCCAGTGACCTTTGCGGGGAGAAGCTGGAAGGCCTAGGGCAGACGCTCGACCTCTGCCACAGGCAGGCAGAGGGCACTGAGAGGCTGGGCCCCCTCCTTGCCTGGCTCATCCTGGTCCCCTCGTCTGGTGTGGGAGCTTGCTACCTAATTGCCAGTTATAATGTGTGCCGAATCAGGTGGCCAGACCCGGCCAGGAGGCAGGGCTCAGGGCTGGAAGGGACTTACAACCCTGGGACGTGGGGGGTGGAGTCAAGGTGAAGTAGACACTGGGCAGTGGGGGAGGGGAGGGGGCTCTGGAGTCAGGAGCCCTGGGGTCTGCCAGGGGATCTCTCTGTCTCCGTTGCCCTGGGGCCATGCCTGCTGCCTTTGCACAGCATAGTAAGCCTTGCACGTGCTCCTCGTGGAGAAACCCGTGTGGCGTGGTGGGCTCCAGGTGCCACCCCTCGGCCCTGGCCTGCCCTGCGCACCTGCCTCCCCTCCCCATCAGCCACCCCTGTTTCCTCCTGCCTGGCCCCAGGCTCCACGGAATCAGGGGCCTTGCTCAGTGCTGGTCACACCTGTGGCCACCACGTGGGCCTCTTGAGGGCGAGCTAAGCCACGTGATTCCCTCCCACAGGGCCCGGGCTGCCCCGTGCCTGAGCTGTCCTCCCCGCCCTCGGCCGTCTACAGCCCAGCAGGACAGAAGCCTGAGGCCGTGGTGCACGCAATGAAGGTGAGGGTCAGGCCCTGCCCCCTCAGGAGCCTGATCACTGGTGCCCTGCGGGCCAGGTGTCCCTCCGGGTTGTCTGAGTCGGGACCACGTGGCTGTGACTGCCTGGAACACTGTTGGGGGGACTCCAGGGGGCTAGGTGCCCGTAGCAAGTATGTTACCTGTCTGTTCTCTCTGCACCTGGGGAAACTGAGGCCTGAGGGTGTAGGGAAAGGACAGGCACTGTCTCCAGGTCAGAGTCACAGGCAGGACTGGGGCCCAGGTCTCCTTGGCCCAGCTGCTTCTCCCCACTGGGTACGGCTGCCTCCCCCCACAGGTGTCTGCGGTCCGAAGAAGTGCCCCTGCCTCGGGGCACATCTCCTCCTCCTGCCACGCCCACCCCTCTCCCCACCCTCTGAGCTGCCAGGCACCCCCAAGCCCCGCCCCCACCACATACGCGAACGGGTGCTGTCCTCAGCCCTTCTGCTCACTAGTCACACGCCGGGCCCTGGGTTGGAGTGAGGCCACCTGTGTGAGGTGGCCTGCCCTCAGCTGCCCGACATGGGGGTGCTGCTTCCCTTGTGTGGTGTCCGCAGTGTCACTGGGCTGAGGGGAGAGGACTCAGGAGGAGGAGGGATGGCCTGGCCCTCAGGCCTCTCCGCACGCTGGCCCCCGGGCCCTGTTCCCTGCAGGTCCTGGAGGTGCACGAGAGCCTGGACCGCCAGCTCCAGGACAGCTGTGAGGAGGACCTGAGCGAGAAGGAGAAGGCTATTGTCCGCGAGATGTGCAACGTGAGTGCCCCGGGCGGGTTTCCGCTGTGGGGATGTGTGGGCAGGCTTAGGGTGGGCCCTGCGCTCACAGCTGGCCTCTCCACACAGGTGGTCTGGAGGAAACTGGGGGACGCCGCCAGCTCCAAGCCCTCCATCCGGCAGCACCTGTCTGGCAACCAGTTCAAGGGGCCTTTGTAGGGCCTCTCCTCCGTGAACACGGACTGTTCCTGCTCGGGGTCCCCAGGGGAAGTGGCGGGCCTCCTGGCTGAGCCACTGTCGTCTTCTGTGATGAATTGTACATAGGATGCTGCCTGCGTGGGTCCCACCCGCTGCTGGCCGGGCCCCCATCACTCACATCTCTCACACCAGCAAACCGGGAAGCCGCAAAGCCGCCTGCCCGAGGTTCCCTGCAGCCCGGTGGCCTGGGCGGCCCCTCCCACTCCGAGCCCCAGCGTCAAGCTCCCTGGGCCAGAATGGAAGGTTGCTCTCAGATGCCAGGCACTGGGACTGTGTGGGCTGGGCCCGCACCTCTTCAGGCCCTCACTTCCTCCATCACCTGGCTGCCACCGCACTGGGCCAAGGCTACTGGCAGCTGGACTTTCCATCCACCTGCTGTCACCTGGACACTGGCTCCCCAAGCACTGGGTCCTCTGAGTCGCGGACGGGGTGCTCCCGAGGCCCCTCCCCTGGCCTGTGCCCTGCCTCCTGCTGCCAGCTGCCACTTGGTTTTAGGGTTCACACTCCCCCACCCCCCAGTGTCACCCTGCCCTGTGCCTGGGGTGCCCTCTCTTTTCAGTGGCTCCCTGCCCAGGCATCTCCATTTTCATGGTTCTCATGATGGGCCCGGAACACAGGGAGGCCGAGCAGAGTCCCTGGGCTGAGCCACACATGCCCCTCTCTCCGGGTGGGTAGCCGTGGGTCAGGCCTTGGCCTCCAGTCTGCCGTGGTGTCCCCTGGAGCCTTGCCCCATCCTCGCTCACTGTAGACAGAGCTGCACGGCCAGTGACAAGAGTTCTGCCCTCCCGGGAAGGATGCTGCCCTGGCGCTGGCTGGAATTTGCTGAGTGACCTGCACTCAGCCTCTCTCTGGCCCTGGTGCAAAGTGCGGTCTCAGTGGTGCTCTCAGCCGTGTGTGGGGTGGACGCCGTCGGCTGCTGCCCGCCTGGGCTCTCAGCACTGCAGCGTCACCTGCGGGGGGCTACTGGGGGCTGGGGGCCTGGGCCCGTGCTGCGTTCTGCTGCCTCATCCGGTGGACTGTCCCCTCTGCACCATCCGAGCCTGTGCCCACCGAGCTAGGGTGGGGGCACGAGGAGCTCCTTGCGGGCTCTGAGGGTCGGACGAGACCGTCAGTGTAAATGGCCGAGTATACACTGTCAAGTGCGGCATGTGTTTCCAAGTTTGTGTTGGAGGGAAAGGAGGCCCCAAAGGGCAGGCAGTTGGTGGCTCCCTGCCTGCGAGACTCCAGGGCCTGGGGGCAGGCAGGGCCCGTCGCTGCTGTTGGGAGGCCCTGGCGTCTACTCGCCTCTTGCCCATCCTCGGACTTCTCTGTTCCGGTGGCACTGAGGGCTGCGGCAGCCTCCCAAGGCCCCGGGGGCTTGTCTTTGCATCAGGCAGCCTCGTCCAGGCCTGTGTGAGGGGCGGGGGCCAGGACCCAGCTGTGCGCACTGTCCATTTGCCATTGGGGCAACACTCTCAGGGGAAAGGCGCACAGCCCTCCTTGTTCCCAGGGAGCTGAGGGGGCCCTGCTGATGGCCGCAGGCACGTCCCTCCTGCCCTGGGCATGACAGGGAGCCATGGGCTCTTTCTGGAAGGAACTTGCCATCAGGTCAGGTGGTGAGCTCCCTGTCGTGGGGGCGAGCGCTTGGAGCAGGGTGAGCAGCCTTGGTCATGGCACTGCGTGATCACTGCCCAGGTGGGCAGTGAGCGAGGGGACAGAGGCCCCGATCTGGTCTTGGAGTCCAAAGAGCCACAGCAGCTGAGGGCCCTGGGTCCATTTCAGCGGGAGCCATGTCTGGGAGCCCCTTCGCCCTGTTTGGATCAGGTTGGCTTTGCCACAGCTGACAATAAGCAATAAGGAAAGGTCCGCTGGTACCTGCAGACCCTGCAGCTGACCCCGGGGAGGGCAGCCTCACAGGGACCTGTCCCCTCTGGAGGGAAGTGACCCTGCCCTGGGCCGCGGTGGTGCCCAGGGCAGCGTTCCTACCAGAGCCTGCCATGTAGGCAGGACGAGCTGGTGCAGAGACCCTCCTGTGTCCCCGTGCCATCATGGCGTGGGGTGGCCTTCTAGGGTAGGACTGTGCCCGTGACGGTCACCTTGCTGATGTGATCAGCTGTGGGAAGGCTGCAGCAGCAGCTCTGCCTGACCCCACGCTGGGTCCCTTCGCAGCGGTGGGGTGGGGAGCTCTGAGGGGCCTCAGCACGGGGGCGGCCAGGGGCCAGCCTGGGGGAGCTCCAGCTCTGCCGCTAATGGGGGTATGTGGGGTGTCACTGGGTGACCCTTCTCCCTTGGGAGCCTTAGCTCTAAAAGCTCACGGTGGGTGGGGGTGTCAGTGAGCTTGGTGTCCTTTCCTAAGGGTCCCTTTCCTTTCCAAACCCCCGCTTCTCGATCCTGAAGCCACGGGGCCCCCTGCCCTGGGGCTCCAGTTCCCACTGTGACGGAGGCCACCCTTCCAGCCTCACGCCCAGGCGCCAAGCCTGCCTGGGACCGCAGTCCGCCGAGCACATTTTCTAGGGTGGCGTGTTTTTATCCAGAAGTGGTTAGCTCTACACATCAGTGTTTAAAAAGTGACCTTTCACTTTTTCTTGAAAACTTGAGAGGAAACAAAATACTACTGATTTTTTTTTAAATAACGCATGACTGCAGAGTGGTAGAGGTGTATATTTTTCATGACGTGGGAAGGGTCTGCTGCCTTCTGGAACTGGCCGGAACGCCAGGTTCCTGTCCCCGCGCCGCAGCCACGCTGTGTTGTCCGTCGGATGTGACCCCCGAGACCTGGGGCCAGCCCCTCCCGGCTCCAGCCCGTTTCTACCTTCTATCGAACCCCTCTCATTTGGGGGAAGAGCGTAAGAAATAGAACTTTTTGATAGTGTGGTAAAAACATTGAGCTATTTTAGTACAAGGTAACAGAAGTGTGACAGTGTATACTTTGCGCTAGATAAATAAAGGCTCTTTGCAAGCCTCCACGGTGGGTGTGCAGCGCCTGTTTGTGTCACGGGGGGGGGGTGTGTGGGCAGGGCCACTGGGCAGAGGGCTGCATCCCAGCAGGGTGGCAGGCAGCAGGGCATGCAGCTGTGCCCCTTGGCATGGGTGGCTCTGACCACTGCCTGCTACTCCAGGGGACTCTGCGTAGCCATCGGTCAGAAACAGGATTTTGAACTCCAACCCTCATCTAACCTAGGAACCCAGGTCTGTGCAGGCTTTTCAACAGCTCCAAGCGGGGTCAGAACCCCAGGGTCCCCCACAGAGCTGAGGCAGGCTCAGGCTGGAGGTGGCGCTGCCTGGGAGACTTCCTGGGAGAGGCAGGCGGCCCTCGGTCCAGAGGGGATCCTGCCCCTGGGCTGCAGCAGGCCTGAGCCCCCCCCGCGCCCCCCCAGTAAACAGACGAAGGTTTCAGAACTGCTTTTATTTGGGTAACTGACTGAAGCAGTCTCGTTTGTAACCAAGATGGAATTCGGAGTATGTTGTTATACTCACACTTAAAAAATATATCTCTATGTACAGGAATTTGCAGATCGATGTAAACATACATTACTTTCCAGGTACTTTCCTCCCCTTCTTCCTGGAGGACAAAGAACAAAGCCATCCAACCAGGCAACCCCTTCAAAGTAACTTTAATACAAAGGATGTAAGTATCTCTAAGTCAAGAGTGGTCCTTCTGACCGAGTGTCATGGGAGAGAACACCACAGGATGACAGCGATGACAACAGCTCGACTTCAGATGGAACGGGACTATTTAAAATTGAGTATCCAGGAAAATTAGGCACTGATTTCTAGAAGGAAATTCACTCCTTACGGATGCTGTTTCTGGAGCCAATATGGCTGCTTATACCTTCACTAGTATGAAGTCACCTGTGCGGGCCGCCGCCCCCAGCGGCACCGGCATGCGGCTGGCGGTGCTGCCTGGGTAGCACTGGCAGCCACCGTCCCCACCCCCCAGGTGGGGAGGACCACCGCAGCTTCCTCCGCCGCACCTGTCTAGCCTTATACCAGGTACCCTGCTGCTCACTCCAACTACCCTTTGAGTTGATTAGAAAAACTTTGTTTAAAAAAAAAAAAAAAAAAAAAAAGCTGGGGGAAGGCGTCAGGTTATCTCATCCAGGCTGCGCGCCCCAGCCCCCCAACTGGGGGCATGCCAGGTGGGGGGATGGGTGGGGGCACAGGTGGCTGTCCTCCAGGGGGAACAGATGGAGGTGGGTAGCTGGCTGGGGGTAGGCCCAGGCCTGGAGGAGGGTGAGGTGGGACAGCGTGTGCGGGGGGCAGGCGTGGGGGTGGAGGCGGGAAGTTGGGGTTGTAGGTGGGTGGGGGCGGAGGGTAGCCGGGAGTGGGGGGAGGGATGGCAGGTGGGGGGAAAGAGGTTGGGGGAGGGGGCACCGGTGGTGGGGGCGGGTTGGGGGGGTAGACGTGAGGGTGGTAGGGCAGGTGAGCCGGGGGGCCGTAGGCTGGGGGCAGGGTGCCATAGGAGGGGCCCTCAGTCTTCATCATGGACTGCAGGCTCTGGTAGCCCTCTCCGGACATGTAGGAGCTGCTGGTGGACATCCCAGTGATGTAGCTGGAGGGCGGCGGCGGCGGCGGCCGGTGTGGCAGTGGCGGCGGCTGGTGCACGGGGGCCGGGTGGGCCGGAGGAGGAATCTGGACTTTGGGGAGGTCACTGGCATCCACAGGGCCCGGCGGCTCGGCCTCGCCTAAGGCAGCCGAGAGGGGAGGCTTCCGGTCTGCAGCGGAGAGACCAGTCAGTGCCCTACACAGTGCCCCCCACCCCCGCTCCAGCCCTGGAGGCCAAGATCTTCGGCAGCCCTGCCGGGAAGTGGGTCGGTGGTCCTTTTTCCTAACACGGACTCTAAACTCACTTTCCCCGGGGAGCTCTGCATTTCCGGTCCTGGACGTTCAAACGTATGCAGTTTACAATATTCTCAACATACCTGGTTTGTGAAAATGGTTTTTGAAAGACCCTTGGTCACTACTGTCTCTAACATTTTGGCTACAAAGTCTCCCTTCTACGAACTGCCCCCAGGACACCGAGCCTGCCCTTCGAAGAGGCAGGAAAAGTGACTCTCAGCCGACACTGACCTGGTGGTGGGTGGGCCGGAGGCAATGGCGGGTGAGTGGTCTCGATTTTGGGGATTTTAGGCGGCGGTGGATCTATGAAGAAAAGTTACATTAAAAAGCACTCACACCTCTCCATGTGAGTAAACACGTCATAGCAAAAGTGAAACAACCTGCTGAGGACTTTCTCTGGGGAGGAAGAGCAGGTGAGAACAAAGCTTCAAGGGGAACCTGAGGAGGGTCTCGGCCACGTCATTATGTACGACCCGTAAAAGAACACAGCAAATACAGCCCCCCGCTCTCCTACCCTCCCTTCCCTTCCCCACAGACAAGCCCTTCAGCGACCTGCGGCCGGCCGCAGTCAAACCCCTGCAGGGAGTCCCCACCAACAGGGCACAACGGCAGGCCCTGGTGCTCACAGGGAACCGCCACCTTTTTATTCTTATCTAGGCACATTTTCGGTTTATTTTCTCACAGGCATTTGCCCCGGTCGGCATCTGGTCAGAAGCAGCTGTGAACTGGCACTGTGGGGAGCTGGAGGGGGTGCCCTTGCAGCCGAGAGGCTGGGGGCACTCGGGGCAGAGGTCACAGGCCGCCCTTCAGGGCTGAGCAGCTGCCTGTGACCAGCATCCGCAGTGATGGCGCCAAGTCACCCAGACAGGCCACACCAGTCCAGGAGCTGTTTAGAGTGTGCACACACGACCGAAAAGAAACCAGTCTGTCTGTCTGTCTGTCTGCTTTGGCCCTCTCTTCCTGACCCCCTCTGCCCGAGCCTGCACACCGCTGGCCCGATTCGCTCCGCCGTTGCCGACTGCTTTCGCTTTCTTGGTTTCCTCTCACACACAGGCCAGATTCAACCAGATCCAAGGCCTCTCTATCATCTTCCTCGGGGACCAAATGCCCGTCTCGGCGGACGAATCAGTGCTTCTAGCTCTACGCCTCCCTCTCCTCCAGAGCTGGGGCTGACTTCCGAGCCCCCCGGACCCAGCAGCCGGCCCTCGCCCCGCTGGGGCTGGCCTGCAGAAACCGAAGGAGAGCCGCACGTGTACCTTTACACTTTCTAGTAGCCGCATTCGGAAGAGACAAAATTAACTTTGATATTTCACCTGACATTAACAATTTGATCCTTTCAATGTATAATCACCAAAACTTCGCTAACTAAAATTTCCACATTCCTGTCCCTTACCACCTCTCGGAGGCCTGGTGTGGGTTCCGGGCTGAGGCCGCACGGCCGTTTGCGCCTGCCACTCTGCCGGTGCCCTCGCGCCCCTGCAGCTCACGGCATGTGCTGCACAGCTCAGCCAGGACCCGCCCATGGCCACCGCCCTGCGTGTGCCCTCACCAGGCCCCACTCAGGGGCCGGCTCGCTCCTCTCCACTCCCACCCACCTGCGCTAGGACTGCTGCCAGGGCGCTCCCCACGAGGGCCCTGAGGGCGCCGCGCTTGTGCCCCAGAGCCTCCCCAGGCGCCCACTGCCCAGGCCCGCGCCCTGGTCCCCCACTCTGGCGTCTCACGCTGCTGCTTGCTCATTCAGAGCCAAAACGTTTTCTTGTACCAAACTCATTGTTGCCCCAAAGACCCTGAGAGAAACATAGCTCACTGTAACCGGAAGCACTCAACAACAGCTCACTAAACGGTGCACCGCGCCTGCCGCGGGGACCCGGCAGCACAGGCCCGGACACGAGCGGACGTGCCGGCGCCTTCCCAGAGCCTGTGGGACTGGGTGGAGGCCGCAGGCCGCGCCGCTCCCTTCCTCTTCTGTAGTCACTCAGCAGATGCTCCCCGTGCTTCCTGCTTCCCACACGGACATACACAACACGGACACGAGGCAACCAACCACAGGCCCCACCGCAGGTGCGTAGGTAAAGGGAGGTGTGAGCGCCCCGCCCACCACGCGGCCCTTCCTCCACACCGTCCCGCTGCTCGCTGGGCCGGATGGTGACTCCAGGGCCCTGAGCGCTCTGCACTGTGCCACACTTCACGAATCTCTAGCAATAAACACGGCTCAACAGGTCTCCTGCGCTCACAATCGCACGTCGCACACGTGACTCGGGCACTGCTGCTGACACCTCCACCAGGATGTAACCTGAAAACTGATCAGGGATGAGCAGAGAAGACAGCGCTCCGCTCCCGGCAGGCCGGGCCAAGTTTGGGATGGGCGCCAACGTTAATTTTCTTAAAAGCGGTTTTATTATTTTTTTTAGAGAGCGAGGAAGGGAGAGAGAAAGGGAGAAAGAGAAACACCTGTGTGTGCTTGCCTCCCATGTGCCTCCCACTGGGGACCTGGCCCACAACTCAGGCATGTGCCCTGACTGGGAATTGAACCAGTGACCCTTTGCTTTGCAGGCTGGCACTCAACCCACTGAGATATACCTGCCAGGGCTGGGGTAAATTTTAAGGCCAATCTAATCTGAATGGAAACAGTGTTGACTAAGAATTTAAAGTTTTGATAAGCAAAAATATAAAACGAAAGAACAGAACAGGAAATTACCTGCTGCTTTGTTCTCTTCTTTGGGAGAAACAACCTGTTACAAGAGAGAACAAAACCGTCAGCCAAGACAGCGAGGAAGGCAATGACGCAGGCCTGACATCACAGCGATGGGGCACGGCCTCAGGCAGAAGGTCACCAGACGGGCACACGGCTACCGCAGGGTGCTGTGCCTTCCTCCCTCTCCCCTTCCCCGAGTCGGGCAGAAACATGACCCTTCTTGGTTCCGAGCGCCCTGAGCGTGATGAGCGGAGCGAGCTGATGTGTGTTTACCCCGCACGGCTTCCTCTGGGGATTGTGTACCAGCAAATGCCCTCCCTGCCGGCCGGGCTGCTTCCCCACTCCTGGGGGGAGCTTCCACAAATACTGTCACTTGAAGAACTGCACACACCAGAGCCAGAGGAAGTGGGCACAGCCACCCAGCAGGCTGCAGATGAGCAGCGGCGTCCCGGCAGGGTCGGGCCCCGTTGGAGCTGTGGCAGCTGGAGGGGTGGGGGAGAGCCTCCCCTCCGACTGCCACAGTTATCAGGCTCCCCACGGACTCTCAGTCTGCCAGCGAGGTCAAGAGCATCACCCCCGCTTTCGGTGCTCCGTGTGACCCCTTAGAAACAGGAATGTGCCCGGGCAGGGTGCTGCCCGCAGGCAGCCGGCCATGCCCAGCACCAGCACAGCCACTCACCGTGGCCCGTTTTGCCTGGCGGGGTGGACTTGGCTGCGGGGACGGTTTCTTGGGCTGCTGGGCTTGTTGAGGTGGCGGCGGCGGCTGGGCTGACGGCTGCGGGTCCTTCTGTGGGGGCTGTGGCGGTTCGGAGCCTTGAGCCGACTGGGACGGTGGCACTGGTGGCACTTGTGGTGTAGATGGGAGTGAAGGTGGCTGCGGCAGCTGATGTGGTGTGTGGTGAGGCATCTGTTGTTTTCCTTGTGAGTAAAGATCCAGGATTTGGTGGCAGATGTCTAAATGATAGGTGACAATTACATTTACTACAAATTGGTATTCTAAGTAAAATTTTACCTAGAAAAAAAATCAGCCCATTTCCCCTGAGCCTCCAGCTCCTCTGCAAAGACCCACAGGTGGGACTTGCCTTTGTGGGTTGCCTGCTGCCGCGCGTAGGCCTGGTGGGTCTCTCCAGGTCCCACCCCCATGTGCCCGGGCAGGGCCAGCGTCAGGACTGAGAAGTTCCTCCCAGACCCCTCTGCAGGGCAGTCCACGCGGGCCTACATGGGAAAACCCGTGCCGGGGCCCCCGTTCTCAGGCAGCGCTGTCCGAACATGGACGTGACGCCCTCACAGAATGCCTGGCGTGCCCAGTACCTTCCAGAACATCCACAGGGACGTCTTGGACAAACTGCTCCCACCACCGCCGGTACATGGGTTTGGAGGTCCATTCTTGTATTTCGAATTTGCACAAACGTCCCGCAAGGTACATCACTGCCACTGCTATGATCTCCGGTTCCCACTGCAGTGACAGGGTCGTGCAGAGACTGGTTCAATGAGAGAGAGGCGGCTTGAGTCGGGCGAGCGAGCACCAGGGGTGAACCCAAGGCATGGCAACGAGGTGCTGATTCTAACTGCCCACCTGCGTATTCCTGTCTAAACACATCCACTAAGGCCTGGTGCATGCGCAAAAGCAGCAAGTTCCTAGTCTTCCTAAAGTACCCAAATGAGTAACACTACCCCCAGTTACTGATTTGTTCCTTGAAGAGCCAGTGCAATGCCAGCGCATTCGGGAATTACCATGGTGCACACGGACGAAAACGGTTTCCGGTCCCCAGGCCGCCGGAGCCCCAGTCGCCATGCCAACCTCTCTCACAGGCTCCTCGCAGCTCCCCGCTGGGCTCGGGGTGCCAAGGCTCTAAACCAGCACCCCAAACGGCACCCTCCCCGCCACCCCACCGAAGAACCAAATGGGTTTTAAGTGATAGTTGTCAAAATTCTCCAGGGCCTTGTTTTGGACTCATTTTCCGACTGGTGGGGAGAGTTTAGCCGCCTCCACCACCACGACAGGGGCGGCCCCTCTGCTGGGGCGGGCGGTCTGGGCTCCGGCCCCGGCTCCGCCACTGACTGGCTCTTCAGCTGGCTCGGGTCAGTTCTACCCAAAGGGAGGGTTCCGGACAGCGTGACACAGAAAGTCCCTGCACCTTTAAAAACCCTGTAACTGCAGACTCTTCTTTCAGGGATCATGTCTATAGTTTGTTAAAAACATCAAAGTTAAACCGACATTTAAACAGACCTGTCATTTACAAATGTCCATGCCATTTGAACCAACTTTTGGATCTTGTTTTTATCACCTAGAAATGGGGAATAAAGGTACATTAGTAGAGAGAGAGAGAGAGAGAGAAGCGGAGCACAAGCAGCCGCAAGTACCCGCGTGAAGCCCGGGGCACCCTCAGCACCACCCCAACACGCAGACGGCCAAGGGCTTCCACCGGGGAGACGAGGCCAGCGCGGGGGCCGAGCCCCGCCTCTGCCCGCCCCACGTGGCTGGCGCCGAGAGCGGCCGTTCACGGAAAGCCTGGCCCCCAGCCTGACTGCACTAGGCTGTTTAAAAAATTCTGACTCACTTTCCTGTTCGCAGCCTTTGGCAAATGGATGACAAAATCTGCTTAAACATGAAAGGCAACCATGTTAGCAGCCTCGACACTGAGCTGTCCGGCAAGCTACGGCCCAGGCACTTTCCACACCGAATTCTCTGCTTTCCTTTTCCGAGAAGCATAATCGCGGTGACGTGGAGCAATTACAAAGATGTGGTTTCAGAATAAGGAAGTTCTTTTAATCGCTTTTTCTCACCTTTGAGCTGTTTCGCGTATCTGAGCAGGAACTGGTATGGATGCTCTACCTGCAGGTCGAACTTTATGGTCTGAAGCAAGATCCTCTCCAGAACCATCACTTCTTCCTAAAAACAAAGCGAACGCCGGAGTGGTAGTTTTAGTCACAAGTCTAAACCAACATTTAGAAGTGAGCTTTCCTGTTTAATTTCAAGTTCTAACAACTACTTTTGTTCCTTTTCTTCTCCCCCCCACTCAGGCACAACGATAAATTCTGAAAAGAACCAGGAGATGAGGAAATAGCTAATTAAAAAAAATGCTGGAAACAAAATATTCTGAGAGACGTCACACTCCCAGCCCCCACGAGCCCCCGCTCACAAAGCAGACCCCGCACTGCGGACAGCGCAGCTGAAGCGCGGGTCCTACGCAGGCCCCCGTTAAAGCGTCTCCGCGCGTCCTTCAGGGCTGCGCCCCGAGCACCTCCTTCGGCAGGCCACTTCCCACACACACGGGCAGCGAGCGTGCCGGCTGAAAATGAGTTTGGGGCCCATCACCCCTGTGTAAAACTTTTTTCCCCATTTGTGTGTTTAAATCTTTCACTGATCTAAGCAGCTGTCCAAGGCCATTTATCGAATGCATCGCTGATTAAACCACACCTGAAACTACCCACGCACCGCCCCCCACACAGCAGCTTTTCTGTTCACCGATGTGGCCGCTTCTGCGCCAGCATCAGAGGGACAGTCCCACGGATGCTCCTCTTTTTCAAACGGTTTCTTGTTTTTGCTCATCTCTCTCCAAATTTCAGTACCATTTTATTTACTATCACTGCAGGCCAACAGGAAAGCTATCGATGTTCTGATTGGGAACTACCTGAATTCATAGAAACAATTTAGGAAAATGGACATTTTTTGACTACATCGAATCTCTCCATCAAAAATGTGTATTAAAATCTTTTCAGTCTTTTGGTAGTTTTAAAGCATTCCTTCCCCACCCACAATTTTTTAATAAAGTTTACTCCTGAATATTTCATTTTACTGTAGCATTGTACATGGACTCTCCATTCTTATTACATCTTCTAACTGGTCAGGCCTGTAAACAAGTACTTCTCGAATTTATCCTCTGGAATTCTGTGCACCCGATTGCCCGGCACCCACAGACAGAGTGAAGCACCCAGGACATCCAGCGCAGGGGGAACAAGGGCGAGCCAGGTGCCTGAGTCAGAGGGGAAGGGCCCACCGGCTGCGGGAGGAGGGGCCGGCAGGCAGCCACCTCCCCCGTCCCCCGTCCAAGCGTGGAGCCGCCTCTCGGAGCCCGCGCCAGCCCGCTGTGCCTCATGGCCCCAAACAGCACGGCAGGGCGGAGGGGTTCTGTCCTGTCTCCCGCGCATTCTCCCGGGGAGGCTTTTTGAAATCAGAGAGGTTTTCCCGTTTTTGTCACCACCTGTTTTCCAGAAGCTTCAACACAATCTTTCCCAAGTGAGCCAGTCCCCGTCCAGGCTGCAGCTCAGAGCACCACAACACCTGGCCTCCGTGTTCAAACGCCCAAAAGCAGGGCGGTGCGCAGACGCCCTTCCCCGGGAGACCTCGCCGCGGCCCCACCCCGCTGTCTGTCGGGGCCTCAGCTACCTTCCCGGGGCCAGCGCCCCATCGCACCGTCCAACGAGGGCATTTATCACAGCTCGCCCCTGGACAGCGGTGGGAACCCTTCACGGAAGCCTCCCCCACCCCTCGACTGCGGAACCCCCGAGAACAGAGTCCACGTCCGACCTGCCACCTGTTTCACGTCCAGCATCTAACACAGAGGCTGGAGCAAATATTTGCTGACCACATGAAAAAATGGAAGAGGAGGAGGGGAACCAGACAGTTAAAGCAAAGCTAATCAAGACAAAAAGATCTGCATGATTCACCACCTTATTATTCTCAATAGCTTCCAGCACCTCCCCCAAGCGACTGTCCCCTTCTGTCTGTCAAAGAAAATGCCCTCCCCATGTCTTCACTGCTCCAGACGCAGGGCCCATGCCTTGGCCCCCAACCCCGGTCCCGTCTGGGAGACTGCGCAGAGGGAGGAGCAGGTTGCCAAGCCCACTTGAGTCCGGCTGGGCCCTGGCTCAGTGCGCTCACTGGCAGGGCTGCCCGCCTCCTGTCTTCTGGGGCACAGGGGCCGTGCGGCTCCGGCCTCCCCACTCCTGCCCCGGGGCTCAGTCTCCTGACTTCACGGTGTAGTGGGTAAAGGCAGAAGGTAGGACGGGACTTCTCCAAAGGCCCTTGAACAACACGCACCACGTGCCGCTGGCTTTGCCAGCAACATGCTCCCACTCTGTAAAGGTCAAGTACGCGCAGGCGTTGAAAACATGATCTTATGGCTACACTTCTAAAAGTGCATTTTCGATCACTGTTAGTATGAATTCCTAATAGGTCCGCATTTTTACAAACAGGTGAATGAATTCATAAGCCAGCTCAAGGCACAGAGTTACCCACACCGGTAACACCTACGAAGTACTGGTATTAATCACAACCACGGTGTTTGCGAAAGCGTTCTGGGCCTCTGCTAACCGCTCAAAGCAAAGCGGACACGCCCCCGCGCCCTTACGTCCACCATACAAACGCTGCTTGGCAGAGAGAGGGTGGCCATCGAGGGAGGCGATGCCAGCTAGTCAGGAAACGCAGGCCCGTGAACGGCGTGAATTTCGGTGTCTCGGTCAGCTGCGCTTTAACTGCAACTCTGACCTTCTCCCCACGCCACCTGCTGCACGCCTACGCTGTCCAGCCACTGTGCTGGGCAGCAGGCACGGTCTTACTCTCACAGATCTCACAGCTGAGAAGAGGGGAGTTTGTCGTGATTATCTCACTAAAATCTAACAATAAGCAGTGACAGATGCTATGAAGGATACTCAACACTAAGGGTTACAGTGGGGACCGGACAGGAATGGGGGCAGCAGAAAGTTGCCGCTGGTCTCCGACAGTGGTCTTTTTAGAACCTAACAACGGCACGGGCAGAATTACTTTAACACCATTTCCGGTCACGAGCAGGAGCTACGGGGAAGGGAGAGGGAGGGTGGTAAAACCTCCGTAAATCTCTGAGTGTCTGAAAACAGCTGCAAGTGCCAATGCCTCCCGCCACCCTGGGGGGCAGAAGACACAGAGCACAGCACACACGTGCAGCAGCGGCACTTTCCGGCCACCCGGGCACGGCCACCACCCCTGACCCAAAGACGCCACGCTGCTTCTGGTTCCAGAAGCACAGCCAGCCACGAGAGGAGGCGCTCATCTCCGGTGAACGGACCACCAGCCCTGCGGTGCTCAGAACGTGACTCGTCACATCAGCAAGCATCGCTGAAGTGCAGGCTGTGTAACGTCCCTGCCTCGCCGACAGACGCAAGAAGCACCTTCTGCCCGAGTCCTCGTGGGGACTCGGGACCGGCAGATTCAGGAGCCCCAGCCGCTGTCAGCAAGGACCTCCAACTTTGCGCAAGGAGGTAAGATTTAAACGCAGGAAATGCTGATCCTTACCTTTGGGTCATCTCCAAACTGGCCAAATTGTACATCGTTTAACAAACTACGGGCTGTTTTGATGATATCTTTACACTTTTTGGGTGTTTCTTCTACTTTCCCAGCCAGAAAGAGACAACAAGCTCCTGTGACCTAAAAGACAGACGGAAGTTCCTGAGAAGCTGTTACCAAAAGCCACACAGAAATACGAGCGAGGACTCCCGCCCCTCCCAGAGAACGGGTCCCCTCTCGCTCCCACACCCCCTTTCTCATTCTCAAGAACTCAGACACCCTAAAGGCGCAAAGGAGATTTCATATCCCACCCCGACCTGGCTCCCTAAATTATTTTAAATTTAATTTTCTGAAGAACATGTTATGTAAATGAAGTAGATGCCAGAGGGGGAAAAAGCCACAGACACAAATCTCCTTCCCACATAGTGATCTGAAAGACAAAGACCCCCGAACGGCAAGCACTCCTGAACGCCCTTGTCCAGTCCTCGTCCAGTCGGGACCCTCGTCCAGCCCCAAGTCACTGAGGGGTCTCACCGCTCCGCCTTCAGCTCTCCCCTGCCCACCCTCGCGGCTCCTGCATGTCCCTCCCTCCGCAGAAGCCTGACCGTCAGGTGTCCGAGACGGTGCCAGGGGTCCGACGCGGGTTCTCACACAACCTCCTTCCTTGTGTATAAAACTCAGTGAAACCTCGGCACGAGGAGGAACCCCCAACAAACGGGCTTCCTGTTAAGTCTAAGCCTACGGTCGTCTTCACGGAGCCCTTTGGCCACTTCAGTCCACCCTCTGACGCCACAGGCCCTCACGTGGAATTCAGTCCACCTTTCCACACGGACCCCCGCCTGGGCTGACACGCGCTGCACATCCCCTCCATGCCCCCACCACGCTAGCTTCTGATGGACCGCTGCTTGCTCCCGCCTCGGCACGCCCAAGGCCCACTTACCGCCAGGGCTCACCCGACTGGGGCACCTCCTCCCGGGCACACCCCCTGCCCCCTCCACCGTGCAACTAATCTCTCCCCTGAATGCCGCAGCCTTCGCCAGCACCTCTCCCACGGCCTCACTCTCGACCACGTGCTTTGCACACGGCACATCGCCTATGCCAGACTCAAAGCTACGGAGGCGAGTTCCCGTCGGAATCGCCCACAGAGCAGGAGACCTGGTGTCTGTTTAGGGAGTAACTACAGAATAAGCGGTATGGCCTAAAAAATTCCTATTTCTTCTTGGCTTTTGTTGGGTCTGAATTATAAGCCTATTTATCTTGGCAAAGGTAATCACACAAAGTACAATATGACTGTGGTCCATGTTGGTCTAAATAAAAAAAGATCTGAATGTGGTTAATTAACAATAACAAACCAAAGTTCAAACCTGATTTTGTTTATACACAGTATATACTACGTAGAAATAAGTACTTTCTGGAAATACAAAGAGGTTATAATCAGCTTACTGAACTGTGTGGAAATAATCACATGTGAGAGCATGACAATAAAATTCAAATACTTACGTATCTTGGGAACTGCTTGAAGGAATGAAACATATAGAAGCGATGAAAATAAATTATTCCAGTTGCCAGGGTATCATAGTGCCTGTTGTTCTGGTTAAGGACTTTAGCCGAAAATTTTTATAGGTTATGTTCTTAGTTAAATGTGGAAAAACCAAAGACAAACAACAGCAACACAATCAGTGGTAAAGTGCACTGTCAGCGGCAAGCAGGCAGATGGGAGCCCTGGTAGCAGGATTCTGGCACAGGACTCAGCAGGGTCAGCCTGCCCCACCTAAAGGGCCGGGCTCGGGGGCCCCCAGGACTGTGGTCCCTGGGAGCTGCGCTCCTCCTGGTGGCCACCTGCCCCATGGCTAAGCCTACACGTTTACATGAAAAACAGGAGACAGAAAGCCCTGGAGGAGCCACACGAGTCAGAAACAGCGTCTAGACAAGACATTCAAGAGGCACCCCAGGGCAGTGACACTGCTGTCCCTTGGGCCTGCAGGGTCTAATCTGCTTCTCGGTGGTGGGGGGAAGCCCATCTGTAACAGACATGGAAAGGCAAGGATGCAGCCCCAGACGCGTGCCCACGTCGAAGATGAAGCGCGCGCCCTCGCGGCGGTAGCGGGCCTCGGTGGCCGGGTCGAGCCCCTCCAGCTGCGAGGGCGTGTGCGCCAGGTCCTTCTTATCCCAGTACCAGCATGGCTTCGTGTGGTCCAGGCTCGCCGTGGTCACCGAGGGGCTTGCGTTCTCTTTATTCTCCTTCATTTATCGAAGCAGGCTTGTTCTTTTCAAAAGGTCCTCCGGGAGTGGTCGGGTCCTGAGAAAGAGCAGAGCAAGGTTGGGAGGGGTACCCCACATGGAGCCGTCCCAATCACTATGGACAGTCTGCAGTCACAGACTGCACCTGATTTTGAACTGAAATCCCCCACGGAAACACCACTACCGAGGAGCTTCTAATACGTCCACATGTGCTGCTCTATACCATTTCGCTAAGGGACTTGAGCGCCCATGGACCCTGGTATCCAGGGGGGTCCTGGAACCAACCCCACGCAGACACTGAGGAACGCCTGTGCTGTAAGTGACCCCCAGTACGGTAGATCCCAACGTTCGTGCCTAAGTTTCCCCCGCCCCTTCCTGCACCAGGCCCAGCTCCCTCATGCTGGTCTAGAGCCCGTCCTTCATGAAAACCCAGGCCTGTCCTAGCACTGAGAGGACTTATGCTCCCAAATTGGCCATCTCTCCCGTCTAGCACCCAGCTAGATGTTCCTTTTTAGTTTACTTGATTTCACTTAGGTACTTCCACTTTAAAAAGCCACCAGATTGGATGAATTTACATCCACACAAGTCAATGAACTGAGCAGTGTATTATCAGGTATGGGTGCAGTGACTTGGGGGGAAGCAGGAGGAGGGAGGTAAATGGAAGCAGTTGCTCTAAATTTTTCTTGCTTTCTCATCTGCTTCTCTTTTGTTCAGAATGAAGAGATTCTCTAAAGGCGCCCTGCTGAGAAAAGAAAACAGAACACAAGGACTCTCATTTGAGTTCACAGTAATAAGAATCATAAGTTGGATCGCAGAATAGAAAGTTTCAAAAAGGGCAGGAAAAGGGTGCTACCGAAGGTGCTGGGCCCACGCCAAGTCTGATTTGTAAGGAAACAGCAGTGTGGCGGCCAGGGTCCGGGCAGGGCCTTCGTTGGTCTGGAAGCCTGACCCTGGGGAAGCTCACACGGCAGGCTGGGCGCTGTCCTCCTGCGTGCACTTGGGAGCTCTGGAGAGAACCTGGCATTTTCTCCAACAGGAAGAATAAAGAACCTGAAGGAAAGCCGCCCTGTAAACTGATCTACACTAGTGTGTGTGACTGACTCAGGGCAGGCCTGGCAACCAAGGCCTCAGTACGTACGAGTTCAGAGTTAGGTGGCTCGAGGTACCATCTCTCCCCTACCAGACCAGCACAAATGCTCCAAGGTTCGCCATACACCCTGCTGGCAAGGCCAAGGAGAAGCAGGCGGTCTCACAGACAGCTGGTGGGAGCGCTACAGGGGGCAACTGTCATGGGGGATCTGGCAGTACCTAACAGAACGACATACCCATCAGCTCTCTGCTTTAGCAGCCCACTTCCAGGAACCTACTCTGAAAATGCCACCACAAATCTGAAGCAACGTACGCACGTGATTATTCGCCCGAGTGTTATGTGTAACGGCAGGGACTGCAAACAACCCAAATGCCCACCAACAGGGCACCGGCTGAATACAATACGGCACGTTCACCCAACACATACCACGTGCTGTTACCAAGAGGGGAAAGCGCTCTGAGTACGGTACGGGGACACCTCCGGGGTCAGCCAAAGGCAGGGTCGCGTGCACAGTATGTTACCATCTGGGTAAGAGAGGCGGCGAGATAAGAAGAGACAGTCCTGTTTTTTAGACTAATAAAAATAATGGCTACCAACAGGGCTTGGGGAGAACAAGATGGGAACACTGCGAACAAGACTTCTCTGAGCACGTATCTTTTCCTATAGTTCTGACTTTAAAAAAACCTTATTTTAAAATAATTGTAGATTTACAGAAAAAATTGTAAAGATAGTACAGAGACTTCTTCACCCAGCTTCCCTTAACGGTAACATCTTATATAACCACGGTACACTGATCAAAACTAAGAAATTAATTTTGGTACATTATTAAATAAGCTATAGCCTTGACTCAAATTTAAGTTTTTCCAAAAATCCCTTTTCTGCTCCAGGATCTTAACCAGGACACTACACGGCATTTAGGCGTTACCATTCTCTAAGCACTTGCTGGTATGTAACTGTTTCTCAGCCTTTCCTTGCCCTTGACTGAGGTTTGTCTGAGGTCCTCCCGAGAACAGACTTGGAGTTCTGAGGAAGAAAGCCAGAGGCGAAGCGGCCTCCCCATCCCGCTGCACTAGGGCGATGTCCTGCTGCCGGCCTTAACCGTGAGCATCTGGTTAAGAGATCTGCCAGGTTTCTCAGCGTAAGTTACTGTTTTCCTTTTTCCTATTCCTGAGAAGTGAGTTGTGAAATACAGCCCACACTCACGGGCAAGGGAATGAAACCCCACCTCCTGGAAGGAGGAGTAGAAAGAACGTGTGGACAAATGTTAAAACCACCACAGTGATTAGTAATCATTTGGGAGCAGCTATTTTGCAATGCAAAATACTATGCCGAACACCTGTTTGTCTTTTCAAGTTTCACCCATTAATTTCAGCATTTATCTCTGGAGCGTGGCTGCGGCCAGTATTACTCGGGTGTTGTGATGGCGAGTTTCCACTTAGGGACAGGAAAAGAATCCCAGCCTGGAGGGAAACAAACCACAAATACTTTCAAGCCCCTTTCCCTTGCTGTCCTTGACCAAACCCCATGCTAATAATCTAGTGCAGGTGCCTTCAGAGTCCAGGGCAGACTGAACAATGCATGAGATGCAGTGAAAACAAATGCACATGAATGGAGACGAAACAGTCCTCTGAATCCTACACCGCCTGAAAAAGGTCTTGCCTCATTCTGTAACTCTTCCCTATTACTCTTCCATTATTTTTTCACCCTAAAGTCGTAAATGTTCTCATTAGCAGTTCATGATCGCCTTGAAAGACTGAGAGATTTATGAGGTCCACGAAGGAAAAATCTCTCGTGAACAAGCAGCACGTCAAGGCATTCCAGCAACATCTTCCAAGAATGTGCCTTAGATATTTTGTGATGAAAGATTGATTTTTTAACATTCAGAATTATGGACACTTACAAGTTGGAAACAACAATAAAAGTCACTACTCAACTTATTCTCATACTACAGCAATGCCCTCCAAACGGTAGCATCTGGTCACTTGCTAACCTTCACTTGGCCACTTTCATGAATGGGACCTTAGCAGATCACAAAGCAGCCCACAGCATTGCTGAGTATCAACAACTGGTGTTCACATTACCAGTAATTCTTGTATTAATTATATACTGATTCTGATCGGTTCTGTTCATTCCGTAGATCTGGTAAATTAAGTAACGCAGAATAATGAGTGAATGATATCTACCTTTCAACAACTCTCTGTAGCTCCCACTTAGCTCCTTGAAAATACCTTTCCCTTATTTACTGATTGCCTTCCAAATTCATTAAGACAGTTTTTACATTCCGTTCTCTTCTTCAGGGCAAACATCCCATTTACTAGATTTGGTTTTAAGTGTTTCCAGATCACCCTAAACATTAGCAAAATGAAAAACTCTTTATACGACTGGTGTAGTACATGGGGGATGGCAGGTGACTACAATAACAGCACACAACACGTGCAGTGAGAGGCCACTGAGTTGCCGCGGTGCCTGCAAACGACTTGTTTATCCTCACGACCCACCCCTGAGAACATGGGGCTGATGAGGCAGGACGCAACTTGCCCCATGCACACCACTAGCAAACGGCAGCGCCACAATCTGTCCTTAGACTTAGGTACTGCCTCTCCTCAACGTGGACACGACTTTGCTTCCGTAATGGCAACAGCACATCCATTTCTGTCAAGCTAGCCTTCCTCATTTCCAACTGGGACAACTGGGTTTCTGTCAACTTAACCTTGGCTGGTGAATCTGCCTCTGGCTAGCCTGGGCCTATTATTTCAGCCTTTGAGACCTCTGTGAACCCTGAGTGCATCTCACATGCTAGCTCGCTCCAAGTTTTGAGTGCATTTATTAATTTGAGAAGCATGCCTCTTACACGTTTGAAGGTGGTAATAAAAAGTGCTCATCAGCCCTGGTCTGGTGGCTTGCTTGGTCAGAGCATCATCTAGTATACCAAAAGGTAGCGAGTTCAAGTTCTGGTCCAGGTGCACGGAATGTCACATCCCTCTCTCTCCGCCTTCCTCTGTCCTTGAAGTCAATAAACATGTCCTTGGGCCAGGTTTTAAAAAACAAAGTGCTAATCAGAGTAAGAGCAAGACCAGAGACCTGTAGCCTATGCCTAAAGACCTCTCATCATTCAAGCTGACATCAATTCATTAATCAACACTCAAGGTTTGGTAATATGAATGGACACAAAGCCACCTAATTAGACCTCATCCACTGTCCAGCTGTGTTGACTAGGACAGGAAGATATTATGTTCAGAGTCCTAAGGAAACCTAAACAGACTCACCCCCCCCATCCAGTACCAATGTAATAAACTTAAAAAAAGGATTACCATGTGTGTCACCCAGCTTTACTGAAAACTGAAACTCTGCTGGTTTGAGGAAACCAGCTCTCCATTCCCAAGGGCTCAAAAACTCCCTTTTTGCTCTTCCAACAAGATGCTAAAATAGATTACTAACAAGTTCCAGCATCCGAGAGCCATCTACTTGGTCTGCAAAAATTGAGGCCTTTATCTGACTCCAGATTTCTATCATTAACCATACTTTTAGAATTCCAATGATTTTACAGTCATATCTGCACGCTCTCTGGCAGAGAATTTTATCGGAGCCAAAATAAACGAATGAGATTTAATCCAATTAGGTCTTCTTTACAACTTCCTCAATTACCATACACCTAACTCCTCTTGATTTTGTTTGACCCTACTCAGTTTTGGAAAAAGCAGACAAAAAAACATTTTTCTTCCTCCTAGACAGTCAGTGAACTCACTGCTTTCAAACAAACTCTTGAAATAAACGACTCATGCGCTGCGTAAGGATGGAAACACGTTCTGAGCCATGTTTCATAAGAGAATATCATCACTGGGCGAACCTAGACGGTGCCGCCCACTACACCTAGGCTACAAGCCTATAGAGCATGTTCTGTACTGAACGACACAAGAGTCAATCAGGTGCAAGAGAAAAGGATCTGATCGCAGAAGTGACCTCTCCTTGTTCCTTTTCAGGCTCCAGAGTCGGTGTACCCAGGCGTGGAACGACATCCAAGTCTCAGACCCAACCAAGGTTGGGACCGAGCTTCTGCGAAGCAATGTATAGACGTGGGTAGCCTGAGATTGTGAGGCCAAGAGTGCGCGCGCGTGTTAAGATCCCTGCCCCCTCTCCCCACCTGCTGAAGTCCCCAGACCCTACCCGCTCTTCTCGGCGAGGGCGGCTACCTGTTCTAGGGTCCGCGCGGGCCTCTCTCCTCCGTACCCGCACCTCAAAACCCTCTCCTGAAGCACGTCCCGCAGCCCCGCCACCTCCCGCTAACTTCGAGCTGCACTGGGGGAAGCGGAGGGAAGTGGAATCCGCGAAGAGACTCCACCAGCGGATGGAGGCGTAGACCTTACTCTACTCGACTTTTAGAGAAGCGGGAGGTGGGTAGCGCTGCCCGCGGTCCGTCGGTCACTCACTCCGTCGCCTGAAGGAAGCCCCTTAGCGACGTCTCTCCTTGCCCACGGCAGCCATCTTGGACGTGGGATGTCGGGGAACTACGTCATCTCCCTGAGTCGGCGACGGAAAACTAGAGACGGGAGGTGCCTGTCAACCGAACTGAAAAAAAAGCCTCGCTCTCAAAGGAGGAAGGAACAGCCAGTCTTCTTCCGGCCCTCCTCACAGGAGGCGGAGCCTGTCAGAGGGCCCGCCCACCGGTCCTGGGGCAAAGGCAACTCCGAAGCAACCGAACGTGCTAACGGAACTTGGACGCGAGAGGCGGGCCCCGGGGAGGCTTCTTCCAATCAGCGCCCGGGCGTGCCTCAGTTCCGCCAATTGTGGCTTCGGTGCTGACGGGCCGAGCCGGCCATTTAGGTCCTGGGAGCCGGTAGGCCCAATGGCTAGGGAGAAACCTGAGCGAAACGGTAGGGGGGCGGTGGGGCGGGACCGCGCCCATGCGTTCAGCCACGGGCCAATGGGCGGTGGCGGCAGCAACCCGGGGCGGGACCTGGAGGCGGGCGGATCGGGTTGGGCCGCGGCGGCGGGGCCGTCTCAGGCCGCCGACCCGCCCCTCCCGTCCGGCCGCTACCGCCGCCGCCGCCGCCTGGGGCTTGGTTGAGGCGGACGGTGGGTCTGGGCCGGAGTGTGGCACCGGTGCCGCTGTGCTGAGGGGTAAGTGGACAGGTGAGTGCCGGCGGCGAACCCTCCGCACGCACAGTCCGGGGGGCAGACCTATGCCGTCGCCTCCGAGTGCTGCGAGGCCGCCTACCACCCGGCCGGTGTCTCTCGGCCGAGGTCCGGGCCGCGCTCCGCCGGCCGCAGTTGGCCCAGAATGTGGGGGTGGTCTGCGTCCTGGGACCTAGAGGGGTGGGCTGGGTGCGGGGGTCCCGGCGGGGTTGGAGGGCGCCGCTTGGCCTTTGCCCTCCAGCCATCTCGGGGCGCACTGGCTGTTTACTCCCCGTCGCTTCCTGGTGTCTAGCGCTCCTGTCCCCGCTCCGTCAGCCCAGGGGGTGGTGGCAGGTGCAGGGATCGCCCGACCCCTCTTCACCCACCGGGTGGGGCCCGGGTCCCTCTCCGTCGCACTGGTCCGCTCCGCTCTGCGTGCGGCCGGCTCGCGCTCTGGCTTCCTTCCTTCCCGTCGTCACCCCGTTGGTTGGCGAAGGCACGGTGTGGCTTTTATGTTCCTCTCTCCAAACCTCTGTTGCCCGCCGGGTGCCCAGGGACTAGGCTCCGCTTCTCTCACTCACATTCCAGTTATAAAAACAGTCGTTGAAAATAGGTCATCTTTCTTCCCACGCGCCCTGGCTATGTTCCACACGTTTCGAGCCCTACTAGGGAGAAGAATTCAGTGCTTTGGAGTTTGTCACTCCGGCATTAAAAACTCTTCCTCCTCGTGGCTCCAGCCTGGCGATGCAGTTCTGGCTCCCCGTTTCTACTCCGGGGATCCGGGGAAAGGAGACGATTCGTGTCGTTTGTCGGGCCACACTTGCTGCGGGGGGCCGTTCCCGCACCGCGTATTGACACGTTTAGGATCACTTGAAGGATATTGTTTTTGCTTTTCCAAATGAGGGCAGTGATGCTTCAAAAGCAAAAATACTTTAAAACTGTGTTGACAGGTTAGTTTTGCCTCTGAGCACCTGGGTAGCTTGGTTGCGATGGTGATTATACAGCCCTGTGCGTTTGTCAAAGCTCAGAACTGGATACTGACACGTGTGGATTTTATCATGGAAATGATACTATTTCCTCCTCCATTTTTTCTTTTCAAACATAACGCGACTGGTACTTCAAAACTGAACTAACCAGTAATATTGGAGAGGTTTTTCTTACTATTTCAAGTGAATGCATTTAACTTGAGAATATAGCAAAACGAAAGCAGCTGTCCTCGCTGCGGTTAATATTATTTGGTATGAGTGGCTTGAGCCGAGTGTCTGTTTCTGCAGGCCACTGGGCATGCTGTCCTGTCTTACCAAATTAGTCCCTGGGGCTGCTGTGATGGATATCTTGGTCAAGTTCCAGCAGTTTAAGGAGGAGTTTTTCTCTGTCCCAAGAAAGTAGTTTGCAAAGCTGACTTCTCACACTGCTACAGAACAGCCCCTTTATTGAGACCCCAGACATCCTCCGTCGTTAGCCTTCTGCCACCCCTGCCCCTGTGCTCTGCTTTCTCTCTGCATTCAAAATTGTACGTTCCCATCTGAAATGAAGTCCCAGTCCCAGCGAGGTGCGGAAATGGTTGCTGCTTCTAAGCTCTCCCGCACCCTAACCCTCTCAGTGATCCCTGCAGAAGGGAACGTGTGTTCAGCTCTGCCCCTTCTGTTGGGGAGGAGGGAGCTCTTAAGGAGCTTCTCTTCTGTGGTGACATCTAGGCCCATTTTAAATGATGATTAAACCTTGGCTTTAGAGGCTGCTGGAAAATGAGAAAACTGTGAAGGGAGTATGCAAATATTTTTCCATTCTGAAGTTCAACTGTCTTTGTTTTCAGAATGGCCTCCTCGGTACCTAGAGGAGAATGGCAGAGGAGATGACAGCTAGGGAATGAGTGACGTTAGCATCTACAGGCTTTCCTGTAGATCACCACTGAGTTCCGTGAAAATGTACCGTTTGTGCTGCGGGGGATTTCAGTAGAAGTATGAGGAAAAATCTTATCTCCTACCTCAGGGTTACATTTTTTAAAAATTAGATACCAATTTAGTTTGAGGCATTTTAAGTCCCTTGAAATGTTTGAATTAACGTCTTTTTTAAAATCACTAATCTGAAGTAGCATTTAGAAATATAACTAATAATAGTGTCATTTTTGTGTGCTTTGATGCATATCTTTCACTGGGAGGGTTTTTATCTTTAGAAACTGGTTTGTCTGTCTGTAGCTGCTGTGCACCGTTGCTTCGGTTGGGGGTGGGGAGGAAGAGTTTCAAATGTGCTTCCTCCCAGAACCTAAATCCTGGCACTGGGGCCTAGATTCTGTTCCCCCACAGAGGCCTAGCAGTCATTTATTACAATGGCATTCAACACTTGTAAAGAACAGTGAACATATCCTTATTCTTTTGTTTTAGAGGTTGCTGGTGACCGGTTATTTGTGTTCTCAGGCAGCGAGCATTCTGTGGGGGGCCTACGTTTGATCTGCTGTACACCCTTTCTTTCTTGCTGTTGTCGTAGACGTGCTCATCTTGGATGTCCGCGCGCTCTGAGTTGTGTCGAGCCAGTGAAGAGTGCTAGACATTTTTTAGTTTTCACTTTTGTTGTGTTTACAGGTGTATCTTACCTGGCAAAATTGACTTTTGTACATTGGATTTCTTTATATCATCTCATATTTTCCTATTTATAAAATCGGAGACATTAAATATTTTGATTAGTGAATACAATTAATCTCTATGTTTATTGTCAAAGTAAAAATAACTTTCTAACAAAACATTAATACACACAATATAGTTTTCTATGACAAAGGAGTTGGGACTTTTCTGTTTTAAGTTACTTAGTAGGCTTAAGGAGAAGAGTTTAATTAGCACAATTGGCAAGATTAGAAGTCCTGCTTTTTGTTGTTAACTTCACTCAGTAACTCATGCCAGAGATTAGCTGGGTAGGCAGATTTCCAGGTGGGGAGTTTCCTCCAGGTTTTGTAAAGAAAGAGATTGTAAAACAAGAGGTACAAATACAGGTATTGACAATTTTCAACTGAAATACATTTGATTGAAAGCAAAATGATACCAAATGATTATAAAATGCAAGTATCAAAGTTAAGACTTTGAAATTCTTTCTTATTCAAGATAGAAAGTTAATTAATAATCAAGATAAGTCTAAACACTCTTGGCTGACAATGGAAGACAAGTCTGACTCTGAAGTTAAAGTTCTGAAAGGGATCTGAGGCATACTGTTTACCAAGCTAAAGTACAATTTTACACGCTCGGGCCCAGTAATGGGAGTACAGAGGGAGCTGAGGACAGAGGGGCTGAGCGGTAAGAAATGCTGTCACTGTTGTTTTGTTTTGTTTTGTTTTGGAGAACTGAAGAATTGTCTAGAGAATGTAGATAATCAGGTGTCTCCGTAGGACTCTTCATAAGTGTGCAATATTTTAGGCACGTTACCTGGGTATGATCCTGCGTTCCACTTTCTGCCTTCTCTTAGGATATGATTCATTAGAGCATAGCAAGGTCTACAAAATTGTGTGACTAAGCGGTTTTAAGATTTCAATCTCAGTAAACAAGCATGACTTCGTCAGTAGTTTTCTGTTCAAGCACAGTTAAGAGAAAGTAGGATTAGTGTTGAAAAATAGTCATTAAAATTGCTTGTACCATAACATAGTTACTAATGACTAATAAAGGTTTTCATTTGTTGATTGTAATGCTTAGTATTGCTACATGTCATAGTTACCCAAGCGGTATCTGCAGTTTGCCCACTGCAGTGTCCCTCTGGGAGCACATCTGAAAGGCTTGTTGACTTCGAGATGTTACACTTCAGTGAACGGTGTTTCTTCCTAAGCGGCTTTGTCCACTTCCGGAAGTATGTCATGAAAGCATTTTTAGTCTGGAGAAGAGAAGGCTGTGGAGGGCACAGAAAGCTGTCTTCAGAAATTTGAAGGGTGGTTTCTCTTTTAAAGGCAGAATTGGGACAAGTTGAAGAGGACAGTGAACTTTCCAGGAGGAGCAGCAGGTACCCTCAGAACCTGGGGTCCTGCCCGCTTGACAGGGAGGACCTCAGGTGGAGCACGTGTTAGGGATGACAGGCTCACCCTGCCTCTCTGAAGGTTTTGAGACTGGAGTTTGACAGCGGACAGCCAAGCACTTGGAGAGCCGTGACTGCTAGATCACACGGGATGCAGTTATTTTAAACACTCGCCGAGTCCGTGGCTAACACGGAGCTCCGAAGGCCCCTTCCACACCTGCAAGCCCACAATTCTAGGCTCCGTGGGAGGGGTGCGGAGGTTTTGAGGTGGTTTCTTGACAGATTATAGCTATTCCTTCACCCTCAACAGTTCCCCTTTTTCTGTTAGGAAGATGTAACAGGACATGATTGTTATGATACCAAATGATTCTTTGCTTTACGAAAAGTTTTTTTAAAAATAGGATTCTCTTTTTTTAAAAAAGATTTTATTTATTTTTAGAGAGTGAGGAAGGGAGGAAGAAAGAGAGGGGAGAAACATCGATGTGTTAGACCTATACATTGATCGGTTGCCTCTCATGTGCACCCAGTGGGGTCCCTGACTGGGAATCGAACCTGTGAATGCTTGGTTCACGGGATGATGTCCAACCCACTGAGCTACACCAGTCATGGCAATTTAAGTGTACTTATAAATTAATTCAACAGAAGTTTAAAACTGAAACTATTATGTATGAAAAAGTCAATTAGAAATGGTTTAAGCATTTCTAAAATTGTGTAAATTAGTAGAAAAATAGCAAAATATTGTGGAAGGCAAGAAACATCTGTATCTTTTTTAAAACCTCAATTTTGGGTATGTGTATATCTATAGCTCTCTATATGACAGCCCGAATTGTTCTGTATGAAGATTTAAATTATACTTTCATGCAATCAGTAGGTCTACATTCATCTTTGTAGTTAAGTAGCTCCCAAGTTGAAATTAATTCCACTTGCTTGCCTGCTTGCTTGACTTCTTGGTACTTTTGAGTTGTTGCACATCTGGACCTCTTTGATAGACATTGGAATGATGGGTGCTAGTTAACCACTTGAACTGGTATAAATTAGTATGGCCTTACCCTAGTGCTAGTCCCTGCCATGTGCAAAGTGAGGACACATTTCCAACGCACACTAGTTTTGGTTAACATGGCGCCATGTAATGTAAAGACTGTATATATCCCGTCCGTGCTGGTAGGGGAGAGAAAACATCACGCGGTTCCTTTTCAAACTGGGAGTGCTTTCATTTTCCTAAACCATCGTCCTATAATTTGTGCTTTTTACTCAGAATGCAGTAATCTGATCCTAATGGCCTGCGAAGTATTTAGCGAGGTTCTTTTCTTCCTACACAAAGATTCGGCAGGCTCTCACACTCCCTCAAGTACATTTTACAGCTGGGTGCCTGAGGTAGGAGGTGGCCATGGGCCATTCTCTCCTTCAGTCCATCCAGCTGTGAAGTTGGGTGCATTGAAAACCGGATGCTGGATTTGAGCTTAGGTTTCCTGGATAAATTACCAAATAAGTGTAATCAAAAATGTTTATTCTAGTTGCATTTCATTGAAAGCAACTGAGGAAAAATACAAATATAAACCCTTTCCATTTAGAATTTTTGGAAAAAACCAAACCCTCATGCAGCTGAATTCCATCTCTGTCTTTTCAGTATGTGTGAACTGTACCTAGTAAAAATCGGTTAAGCATCCAGCACCCTCCCTCACCGCCACCCCGCCGTCAGCTGAGGTCCCTGAATGTACTTATATTTCCTGACCAGTTTATTCCACTACACAGATGATGTGTAGGAGAATCATTTAATTGGTCAGAAGTGGTTGTTGATCACAGATGCCGCTTGCATATGAGTGGTTTAAGTAATGATTGAGTACGCATTTATTTTTACTGTCTTCCAAAGGTCTTCTAACTCTTAAGTGGAGAGGTTGTTGATGGGCTTGCTAAATAGATTTCCTTTTAAAGAGCCACATTTTGAGGACTCTGTAGGTTTTTAAACCATCTTGACATTGAAGAAAAGTAGACTCGTGGGAAACCCCCGCACACTTCCTCTGGTAGACGCCCCTTCCGAACAGCGCTGACTGCTTGTTTGTGGGTCCGTTCCTCTGCGAGTTCTGTGCTGGTGTTGCACGAATTTTCGTCCTTCCTAAGTGTTGTTTGCATCCATTTTTTGCCACATGCTTTGTTTCTCTCCAGAGAATTCAGTAAGAATTTGTGAATTATACCTGATTCCAACCTAAACTTAGGGAGAACAACTTTCATTTAGCATTGCACCTCAGGCTAGTGTTTGGGATTTAATTCAAGTGAATGTGTGTGTGGGCATGCGTGCAGACATTTAATTTAGCACATCTTTATATTTTTCTCATGTAAATCTTTGAAATAAATATTGAAGATAAATATGAAACTTAGGAATGTCTAACAGTTTTTCCGCTGAGAGCATTAAGAGCGTTCAGGGTACCTATTCAGCTGTTTCGTTTGTTGAAACTTGGAATCTGGCTCCAGATTCAGCTGAAATCACAGTGAAAATTATTCATTGTGTAACAAATTTTTGAATTCTAAAGGAAAGGGGTAGGTAGTTATTTCAAATCCATGGTGTTGGGGCAATCTGTGTTAGCTAATGAAGGGGGTTGAATTTAGGAATCCTTCCTACTGGATTCTAACACCATCTCACATTTTTTCTTAAAATGCGGTTTTCCTTCTTCAGTGTACTTTCTTCCTTGCACCTCTGTTGAGTTACTTTCCTTGGGTATTTGAAGAAGTCTCCGCTGTGAGCCTTGATTGCTTCCCTACCCGCTCCTTCCTAAGGGCATGGGCTGGGCCTTCCCTTGTTTGGTTGTCTCATGTGACAGCCAGCACTGTCCCTACATGTGGGCCCACAGAGCTCACTCAGTCCCGTGCTGCTGGGCTGTGAGCCTGCCTGCGTGCTGGACAGAATACTGCGGGATTTCAGGCTGGACACTGTGGGCCCCCTGCTTGGGGCTTGGCCAAGCAGCAGCTGAGTGTGAGGCCCTTGACACAGCTGTCATTACCACTGGCCTCTGCAGGTGTGGCAGGGACACAGGGAGGCCGAGGGCCGGACGTGCCTGACCAGCATAGAGCCCCATGCGGAAGCCTGTGCTCCTGGTCATGAGTAGCTGTCGGAAATGGACGTCCTGCTGCGTTGCTTTCTGACAGACCGGAAACTCACCTGCTCATGGAGCAGCCTGCCACTCCTCGCAGGACAGGTCACACAGGGCCTCATTCGCGTCTGTGGTCAGGAACCCTGAGCAAGGCACTCTGCATGTTCCGTGGGGCACAGTGGAAGGGTCAGATAAGCCTCTGGGAGAGACCACAGATGTGTGCCTTTTCACGCCCAGCTGATGATCTGTGGTTCATGTATGAGTGCATAACTTTTACCTCTGCAGTATCATGAGGTAGACATATTAGCATGCATAATAATCGCTGTAATTTGAAAAACATTCTGGAGTAAAATTTCCTTCTACTACAGTTTTTGTAGGGAAAAAGGAATGCACTTTTCTTCCAGAGACTCCAAAGTAGACTTTTTTTTTCATTTGAGAACCTCCAAGTACTAGTATTTATTATACTTTATTATTTTATTCTGGAAGGAAAGTTCAGGATATGGCCCATGGAAGATAAATTGTTAGCATCTTAAGGCTTAGCCACTGCAGTGCCACATTTTATTTCTTGACCTTTTCCTTGGAAATGTAATGTTTTTGTCTTTTTTTCTCTTTGTAGTCAGAAAATGGGTAAGAAGAGTCGAGTGAAAACACAAAAATCAGGCACTGGTGCTACAGCAAGTGTGTCACCGAAGGAAACCTTGAACCTGACTAGCGAGCTGTTGCAGAGTAAGTGTGCTGTTGGCCTTCCTGCCCTTCTGTGGGGCACGTGCCTCAGTGTTCCTGCCCCTGCAGGGCTATGTGGGGGCGTCGCTGTCTGGTGAGGCATGAAGTTAGCCACGTGACCTGGGCAGTCACAGAGCCCCTCCGCCCCACGGGCTCCCTGCCTGCGGGCTGGGCCGCTGCTGCCTGCAGGCGCCGAGTGCCTGCCCGCGGGTGCCGAGGACCTGCCGAGGCCCGGTGCAGTGCTGGCTGTGCAGCTCCCTGAACGTGGGCTTCTCTGGGCAGCGGAGGACAGAGACGGCCTTGCTGTTTCGGCGGTGTGGCCTCAGGCCAGTTCCTGAACCCTCCGGGTTTCAGTGGCTGTCTCGTCCAGTAAAGACCGCCTTGGGAGTGTGAGCAGGACCACGTGAGCCCGGCATGTGACAGCGCTCGAGGGGCGCTCACGCCCCGGGCAAGCAGCCCTCGGAACGACCTCTCCTAGGACGGCTCGCCTTCGATTTCGGTGAATCAGTAACGGTTTTTTAGTTCTCACTTGCGGAAGTCATGAGTTCTTGGTTCAAGGGAATTAAATATCTCGCTTTAGTAAGTTCTTATAAACTGGTAACTTTTTTTAGAGTGGCGAATTTAAATTGGTGCTATGTGCACTTTAAATCCAGCTTGGTCACTCGGTTGCCTCACCACACTCGTCTCGTGTGCCTGCCCCTCATGTGTGGATTATGTGACAGACTAAACCGCAAATAAACATTCAGCTTTCTCCCTGACAAGCAGGCAGCGACTGAGTCTGGGCCGGGTCCTTGCCTGAGCGCTCCCAGGGCCCGTCTCCCCTGCTGCCCCGGGACAGGGTGGGCCCCCCACCCGTCTCCCCCACTGGGCCGGGGGCAGCTCGAGGGCAGGCTTGGAGTTGCGTTCCAGGGCCTCGGCCAGGGCTTGTCGGTGGGAGGATGAGTGAGACTGGTCAGTCTTAACGGTCATGCGTCAGCATGCAGCCAGCTGCTGCTACCTACTCGCCACAGGCACTCCTTTCCTTGCAGGACAAGGGGGCCGGGAGGCTGCAGGAGCATGGGAAGGGCTCTCTGTAAACTGATACAGCCGATTAAAAAGGAAGGCAGGCTCTGCTGGCAGGCCAGCTGGGTGCCCAGGGTACGGCCTTTTAGGACACCGGCCCGGCGTCGGCTGTTAGCTCCTTCGGGTCTGGTTCTGCAGCAGGATCTCAGCTCCTTTTTTAGCACTGACTGCTTCTCTTCTAGAGACTCCCCCAGCGTGCTTAATATAGTGCCTTACACACGGATGGGAGATGCTTGTTGACTGAGGGTCCTTCTGTCTAATTTAATGGTTCACCTAGGGAGCCGTTGTTACGGGGCTTAACATGAAAGAAATGGGGACTTTCGGTGTTAGCTTCTCTTACCATCTAGGACGGTTTTCAGGGCAGCGGTTTGCATTTTATTTTAGCATGGCTTTTTGGATCTGCCTGATCACAGACTCTGAGGAAAACGCATCAGCAGCAAGAATGAGGCAGATGTAAGCCAGGCGCTCCCACTTGAGTCCTGGGGCCGCAGTTGGATAGGTGGCATTTGAATGGTGTCGGAGGGTGGATGTGCTTGACAAGTGTACCTCATTTACGCTTCTCATGTTTGTCATCCTGGCTGTGGTGTCTTTGTCCTTTAAAAATAAATCAACAACAACCCCAGCCCCTCTCAAGAGCACAGGTTAAGATGAAGCGTCTGAGTCCTGTGGCTTTTATGTTGCAGAATGCAGCAGTCCTGCCCCTGGCCCAGGGAAAGAGTGGGAAGAATATGTCCAGATCCGGTCTCTAGTGGAGAAAATACGGAAGAAACAAAAAGGTACATTTTCTGGAATGATAACTGTATTTTAAGAAAATTGTGTAGAGAATTGGCCTAAGTCAGAAAGGTGGGGAGAGTAGTCAGGGTCTCTGTCGTTCACGTTCTCTGCAAGGTTGTGGGAGGCGGAGGGGCTGCTAGACTGGGAGGGACAGGACTCCTCTCTGAGATGCCATTGCCTGCTTTGAGGGGAAAATGTTTCTGGGGGCTAAAGTGACAGGACGTTCATTTACCTTTATTTTACGAAATACATGTTTAGATCTGTTTTTCCGTACTGTGCTTCATTCAGGGTTTGAGGTCCATCTATAATGCTGGGTATGGTCAGCACACAAGTATATGCTGATTGGTTAATGTTCACCAAGATTTATGATGAACTCAGTCATATTTTGATTAAATAAGAGATGTAGGTATATGTCCCAAGCTGCGTTTTTACGGGGTGTATTCCGGAGACACTGGACTCACTCTCAGCCAGGCTAGTGATGGGGCCAAGTGTCGGTTGAAAAAGCCTATTTAATATTCCTATGGGTTTAGTTCTGTAAAGCACAAAAAGGGGAGATTGGTATTCAGGGCCACATGGGAGTGGAGGGGGAAGCATAACAAGCAGCCTGCGTTTAAGAGGATGAGAAAAACCTTCTGGGGCTCCCTGTTTGTTTATTGTCTTAAAAGTGAGTCAGAAGAGGGTTTGCTGCTTGTCTCTCTGAGGCAGTAGCTTTATTGCTCCTTCAGGCACACCTGCACATGCGCAACCTTGGGCCAGGTGGGCTCAGACCCCGCATGGTGATGGGCTCTTTTATAGCGAGCTCATCTACACCAGTGTAGCCTGTGCTAATCCTGGCTCACTGGAAATGTGGCTGAAAAGTTCTGTGTGTCCTGCATGTCTTCTGAGTAGGGACTGTTCACTGCAGCTGACACCAGACTTGGGAGGGCTCACCCATTCTCAGGAAGTCTTAGATGGCCCCTAACAAAGTCGGTTTTCTTCACTCAGCAGGGATCTGCGTGTCTAGCCTGGTACCGTGCCGCACCAGGCCATTGCTGCACGCGTGGCCCTTTATTACAGGCTGGTGACATGGCCACCAGCGCTCGGACTGGCTTCCACGCCCGGCTCCTGGGGTTGAGTCCTAGTCTTCTCCCTTGTTTCATCAAAAAAATAGTGATTTTTTCCAGTGCATGGCATTTCATCTTTCTGAAAAATATTTCAAGCTGAGAATTCCAGAAAGTAATACAACATTGCCTAAGAACCTACTACCCAAAATGAGTACATGTCAGACCCTTACCTGTTCAAGTTCTCTCTTTCTTTCCCCCACTGGTCCGATTCCCTTTCCCTCCCTCCCTTGTTTATTTTATTTTGTATTTGTTTTGAAGAAATAACTGTTATACATAGAGCTAGCTGAGCCCTAGGCCTCCATCCCTACCTTTTCCCTCTCCCCCTGGCGGGGGGTGTGGTGTTTATTCTGAATGTTTTTCTACTTCGTGTTTAACCCCATGAACACATATGATAGTATCGGTATTTTTAAAATTGACATATGTGGTATCATTCTACTTGATGTTTAAAAATAGTGTCACATTTTGTATTGACACTGTAGACCCAGCTCGTTGAGATTGCTCCCCAGGGCTCTGCGGCAGAGCCCTCTGGTTTTGTGCTCCTAGAATCGGGGCTCATCCTCATACACGGTTTCTTGTGCACGTGTGAGCTGCTGGCTTTTGTTCTCGTGGGAAGCATGTTAAAGCGAATGTGCATCTGAGAGAAGCACGTGGACTCGCTGGGGAAGCCGCTCTGTCAGTCTGCAGCAGGCTGGGAGGTGTCCGCTCTTTCCCAGCAGATCACCGCAGTCAGCGTCCCTATTAGTCCTGTTACCCGGGGTCCATAAGTGTTTCTCTGTAACCCACAAGGAGCTTTGGATTTAGGCTCCCCTTTCCTGTCGCTGTAACTGGTGATTAGCCTGATTTTTTTCAAGATTAGAGTATTATTACTATTTCTCTTGTTAGTTACTGTCCTTTTTATTTTCTGAGAGTAGCGTGAATGATACATGTCCTAAAAATAGCTCTTGTTTTGTAAAACATGGATTGATACAGGTCTGTCTGTTACTTTTGACGGAAAAAGAGAAGATTATTTTCCTGATCTAATGAAATGGGCCTCTGAAAATGGAGCTTCGGTTGAGGGCTTTGAAATGGTTAATTTCAAAGAAGAGGGCTTCGGTTTGAGAGCAACAAGAGATATCAAGGTGAGTTTATAGACTGCTGGTCTTGGGGGAGGCATCTGAGTGTGTCTAGTAGCTTGTGTTGTGTAGAGGACACAGGTCATGCAGCCAGATGCTTGGGCTTGTTCTGAGCTCTGTGGCCTAGGGGCAGGGGCAGCCAACCTCTCCTGCCACAGTGGTCCCCTCACTGACCCCGTGTTCCAGGCAGCCCCTTGCCGCTCGTCTTCCTTGGGAGCCGTGACTGGGGGCAAGTCAGTGCATGTTGCTGGGCCTGTGTCAGGAGACCGTAGAACGTGCCTCGTGGAGTTCCGAGACCTAACTGTAGAGAAGGGTGTGGGCTCTGGTGGTCTGCAGGCAGAGCACCCACAGCCCAGTGGTGGACTGGGTTTTGGATGTGGGCGGGTGGGGGGCGGGCACATTTTGGGGGAAATTAGTAAACTGAAATCTGTCCTGCGGGCTTGTGCTCTTGCTGGTAGCTGTCGTGTTCTGGAGACAGGAACGCACAGGAGGGACGTTCAGCTTCAGACACTCAGTACTGGGAGCAGTTCACACGGGCAGCGGCTTTTGTTGGAGGTGGAAATTTTGTTCTGTTTTTAGCACTTAAAAATATATGGCAAAGAATAAAATAAACATCTTTGTGCTTTATCCCAAGTTGTTATACTTACTTTATATTCAAGTCAAAGGTCTGTCTCTTTTTTTGTTGTCTTCTCACTACACGCAGTTAGTTTTCCTACTGGAGGCGGGACTTCAAAGCGGCCCCCACTCCCTCAGTGACAGTGCAAGCGCTCACACTTGTAATGCAACGGGGAGTAGGACTGTGGGGCCGCTGTGCTGCCCTCAGTGGTCTTCATGGAGGTGGGCTTTCCGCCCACGGACACGGCTGGGCTGTGGAAGGCCTTGTGCTCTCCTGATTCTCCTGTGTTCTCATCTTTTCTTTCTAGGCAGAAGAATTGTTTTTATGGGTTCCACGGAAATTACTGATGACTGTTGAATCGGCTAAAAATTCAGTTTTGGGTGAGAGTAATTTCTGACTGTTCATAGCAGACTGAAAATGATAGAAATATGTAGAATTTCATTTTGTGGAGCTGAGGACCATATTTGATTGTTTTCTCAACTAGTGAATTTTTCCCCAGACCCACATTAGTTGTTTTAACACTTATAATCCGACGTAGTAGATGAATGTCGAAAGAAAGGTGCGTGTCACTTTAAAGGTTACGGTACTGCTTATTTATTTCCATAACTTCCATAGTAGAAACGAACACTTTTTACAGAAGCTGTGTAACTCATGCTGTTATCTTCTGGGTCGCTTCAGGGCCCTTGTATTCTCAAGACCGGATTCTTCAGGCCATGGGGAACATCACGCTGGCCTTCCACCTGCTGTGCGAGCGCGCCGACCCCAACTCCTTCTGGCAGCCCTACATTCAGACCCTCCCCAGCGAGTATGACACCCCCCTCTACTTCGAGGAGGATGAAGTCCGGTCTCTGCAGTCAACACAGGCTGTCCACGACATCTTCAGCCAGTACAAGAACACAGCTCGGCAGTACGCTTACTTCTACAAGGTCATCCAGGTGAGCGGCTGGCTGCGCTCTGTCTGTCTGCGTGCGGGGGGCGGGGCTCGGCAGGAGGGGACTGATCACACCAGTTCACCGGGCATCTCAGATGCTTCAGCGTTTGACGTTTTAGGGTATTCTGGTCCGTCGTTTCCGGGTTTCCGGAATCATCACTGAAATGTGGTTGGAGTGTGTCTGACTTCATCAGTGTCCCTGTTAACATGAACAGCAGTTGTTCCCGAGTTATGAAAGTCACCATGTTCTTATGAAAACAAATTGCAATGAAAATTTAAACGCTCTACGATGTAATACGGAAAAGTGTTCTGCATATAAACTTTCCAAGAAAACGAAAGTCCATTTGTGGGTTTTTCCTGTGATTGATGGTAAAATATTGGCAATTAATTTACTAAATTATAATGCTGACTTCTCTGTTTCCTCAGAGTGTACTGTGGATTGTGTTAGTTTTACTAGTTCTAAGTAAAAGCCGTAAGTCTCTGTAAAGTTTTGCACGGGGCCTTGGAGCCCATGGCTGACAGGAGTCCAGCTTCCTGCGAGAGGGACTTGGGGGGTGAAGCCGCTTCTGCTGGCCGTCGTGGTGGTGGTGGAGCCCGCGGTGGGCCTGCGGCGGGCCCGCGGCTGGCCTGGCAACATTCGCATCCCCGCGTTGCCGCTCAGAGCCCTGTCGCTCTGGGCGAGTCTCTGCTTCCGTTCTGTCACCGTGCCGCAGGTGATGCCGCACTCCCGGGGCTGCTGAGCAGGCCGAGCGAGTTGGTTTGTGTGAGGCGTGCCGTGCAGCCGGACTTGGAACGGAGGCGCTTGGCTTGTGTTACCCTTCTGGGTTTCGATCCTTCGGGCCGTGTGGTTTGGTGGTTTTGTTTTTTATTTTTTTAGATTGCTTCTCCCCCCGGACCCACAGTGCCTTGTGTTAGTATTTCTTAATCTCTTCCACTAAGAAACTCACATTCATAAGTGATCCGTCTCAAGCTCAGAATGGCCTCGAAGTCTCATGTTTTGTCACCATTGTTGCTGGTCTTTGGTTTCATGTTTTTAAATCTTAAAAATTAATGCAAACGTTTGTTTTCAGTAGTTTTAGAAACTGCGTTAAACAACAGTGTCAAGTCGGATTGGCAGTGTAGGAAAACAGCTCTGTTCTCCTGTGACCCCCACATGCCTCTGGGTGTCCCGGGAACCCACCACGTCCCACCCGGTGGGAGAATCACAGCTTCCCGGGTACAGCGTGGCTACCCTGACAGTGTGGGCAGTCTGGGTGTGGTTCTTTCTCAGGAGGGGAAGTGTGACTGTCACTTAACGTCAGCGCAGATGGGCAACAGAGAAGGGGGTCGTTAGAGGATGAAAGCAGGGCGCGGTGAGCTCTGTAGAAGAGCTCATAACCAGGGCTTTGGTTTCAGATCAAGCAGCTCTGCCCCGCAGCCCGTGGGTGTGGCTGTGGGGTAGAGGACTTCTGCCTAAGGCTGCATGACAAGGACAAGGAAAAACAGACCGAAGTGAATGGTTTTAAAACGTATTTCGAGTCTAGCTGCTTGTCTAGCTTTAGAATGTCTGCATTGCGTCTCGAGTCATCAGCAGCAATCCGGAGTGGACGCGAATGTGAGCGTGGCACTGCCATTGTTTTCTCAGGGCCCTGGTTCCCGCATCAGTGCCAGACCATGTCTCTCTCCTGTCTGTCAGGTGTGGGGGGGGCTTTGCTCCTTTTCGGTACATGACTTCATTGGCTCATCGTCGCTCGGGGAGAAAGTGGGTGTGTCGCATCAGTTCACGGTCACCATTTTCATACTTTTATTACAGTGACCGTCCTCAGGGTCACTTTTTTTTTTGCATTGTGACCTTTAACCTTTTTCAGGGTCAGGGAGCTTCTTCCCAGAGGAGTGAGTGTGTCCTTTATCACAAACACTTGCATGCCGATTGGGGGTTCCAGATTCTACAGTTTGAGTTGCTCTCTTTAGTTATAGCTCCCATTTAAAGTGACCTTCCTCGGGCCTGCACCCAGCCAGGGGTCTGATCCGAAGCCCGCTGGGTTTCTTCTGAGCCGGTGCTGGCTCAGGGGTCTGCCACCGCAGCTCTTGGTGCGCCCCCACGTAGCAGCGAGCACACGTCTCCGTTCCACATGTCGGCGGTGGTGATCCCACGTCCTTAGGAGAGGGGCCCTGGAAAGCTCACGCAGCTCTCCAGGCCCCAGGGCCTCGTCCCGAAGGGGAGCTGGTGCTGGCACGGTGTCCGTCCCCCGGTTCGCGGTCCTTCAGGTGCGCTTCTCCGCGTTGCAGTTTCCTCTCAGGGTTTCTCTCTTTTGCCTGAAAACAAGAAAAGGAATTTCCTGGACTCTTTTCCTTCCAGCGTGTGTCCTTTGTCAGGGCCTTTCAGTGGCCACCTGCCGGTTCAGATTACTTTCTGTCTTTAACTTGCTTTACCAAGTTCTTTTAAACAGCCTTTCTGGGTGGGTCTTCCAGTCTTGCTCTTCAGACTCATTGTAATGAATTTGTATGATTTTTTCCATGGGGTGGGGGAACAGTCTGTTTGGGTCTCTGCTGGTCTTCCTGGTGGGAGCAGGGGCCTGAGCTTCATGAATTTTTATGTTTTGTACATAGTGTTTACATTGTATTTTTCTTAAGGTGTTCCGTATGCAGTGTGTCCTTTAGACGTTCAGCAGATGCTAGTGGGAAACTAGAAGCCTCAGGCAGGTCCTGGAGGAACCACTCTGTTCAGCGTGGGTCATGCTGATGAGACGCCATAGCAATTTAACTGTAAGACTGGTTTCCTTACGTGTCATTTCAGTCACAGCCGTGGACCCATCCGCAATGGGAAGTGAGGACTGTACCTTGTGTTATGATGAGGTACCTGCTGGTGCAGCTTCAGGCTGCAGCTGAACAGTTGAGGTTGAGGAATGTGGACACCCAGACTCTAGAAGCTAAATTTAGAAATGTGGTTCAGCCAGAGGCTGGGAAAGGCATGCGTGCGTAGTCGGCCCTACGTGGTGAACTTTCTGTCAGCTTGTGACCGGGAAACCAGGGAAGAAGAGAGGGTTCATGGCAGAAGGCAGTTTAACGGCACTTAAAACTGTTTCAGAGTTTTTTGTTTGTTTCTTCAAGAGATTTGATTTATTTTTAGAGAGAGGGGAAGGGAGGGAGAAAGGGAGGGAGAGAAACACCGATGTGAGAGAGGAACATCAGTCATTTGCCTCTTGTACATGTCCAGCCTGGGGACTGAACCTGCAACCCAGGCACGTGCCCTGACCAAGAATCATACTGGTGACCTTTTGCTTTGCCGACGATGCTCAACCAACTGAGCCACACCGGTCAGGGCTGTTTCAGAGTTTTAAGCCTATAAAAATACTTCTAGCAGATTAGGACATTCCAGAGTTCAGCTCCAAGTTGGGTGTTTTGTGATAGAAATCAGTGGAAAAGTAGGATTTGGCTTAAACCCAACTGTGAAGTAATGTGATTATGTATAAGTGAAGCAAGTTATGTCAGCTTTGACTTATGTGAATGATAGTCCAAATATTTTTAATTCATGTCATTGAAAAAGAAATGAATAGATCCTGGGAGTGAACTGTCTGTTTGCTTCATAATCCCATCTGATGGACCAGGTCCTGCTGTGCGGGGTGCCAGCTTGTCCTAAGGTTAGAAGCTCTCTTAGGGACACGCACATTTTCCTGTGTTGTTGAGCTTGAATATGGTGCTCTTTTAAGTAATTGCAAGCGTATAGGGTTTAACACAATAGAGGCATATGCATAAAATAACTATTTTCCCATGGATCTCATAATTGAAGTGCTTTGTCCCGCTTTACGTGGGTGTCCTTTTTGGTGTTGATCGAACAGTTTGAGAGGTGCAGGGGAAGGTGGAGAAACGTGTGTGCGCATTGGCTGCCGGGAGTTTCATGTCAAGGCACCCATCCATTGCAGCTCGTCCACGCGTCCCGAGGGCGCTTGGGCCCAGTGGGCAGGTGAGGCGGCAGTTCTCCTGGAACAGGCAGCCTCTCCTACCCTGCTAGGGCTGTGCCGGCAGAGGACCGGAGCAGGCATACGCAGGGCCTGCTGAGCACAGGGCCACCGAGGGGCAGGGGAAGCCTTCGCTTTGGTTCCTGGCTTCTGTAATGGTCGCAGCTGAACACGTACAGTTGCTTCTCCCATTTTTTTTGTGTTGTCCTGTGACAGAGCCACAGAGAGCAGCAGCAGAAGTGAATTGCCAGAGATTTAGCCTGTGTTTTCCTAACGCTCGCATCTACCCACAGAAGTCTGACCACACAGAGCCTTAGGAGAGACCATCCAGTTGGAATGAAGACCCCCGGACATTGGCTCCCTTTAAAGGCCCCACCCCTGGAACTGGTGCGCTTTACGGCAGCATCTGAAGCTGGGTGTGGATGTGTGTAGGTTGTGGACTTGAGTGGCACTGGAAGGGACGACATGCAGGGCGTTTGTGTGACTTCATCTCCTGGTGGCAGTTTCTGGGAGGCTGTCTTCCGCATTGTCCCTCCCAGGCGTCAGGGCTCTCTGCGGTCAGCGTTTGTGCTGTGTCGGCTCGTCCCCTTTGACTAGAAACCCAGAGGAGCCTCCTTTCCAGGTAAACCAGCTCACCGCCTCCTGACCTTGGACTTCTGTCTTCTTTTTTAAATCTACTGTAGCCTCTCGATTGTTTATTAATACAACCAGTATTTGTTGTCTCCCGAGTGTGAGATGCCCCACTGGGAGACAGGGCCAGTATCTCTAGGGATTCAAAGATGTGCCTCGGCCCGCGAGGCAGTCAACGGGGTCCGCCGATATGCCTGTAACGGATGAAAAGGGATGGGACAGGAGGCGCGAAAGAAGGCAGCAAGTCAAAGAATTCTGATCAAGCTGCGAATTTATTTCAAAATGGAGGGAGTTATATAGAGGGGGGCAGTGGAGGAAGTGCAGTGGATAGGTGGCTTCAGAGCGTGCTTT